>CM069171.1:10491751-10539183 GCA_035221665.1 Okamejei kenojei | reverse complement strand
CGTCATAGAGAGATAGTATTCCGCCACGAGGCGCCCCCGCCCCGCGCCCGACGGCCCCCGACCCGGCCCTCCGCCCACACGCCGCCCCCGCCCGCCCGGCCCCTCCGGCCCACAATAGCGTGCCGCCCCTCCGGGCCCGACCCGGCCCTCCGCCCACAGCGCCGCCCTGACCCGGCCCCGGCCCCCTGCCCTCCACCCACAGCGCCAGCCTCCCGGCCCGGCCCGGCCCAGCCCAGCCCTCCGCCCACATCGCCCGCACCCCTGGCCCGGCCCTCCACCCACAGCGCCGCCTCCCCCGGCACCTCCGCCCACAGCGCCGCCGTCCCGCCCGGCCCGGCCCTCCGCCCACAGCGCCAGCTCCCCGCGCCCGGCCCAAGCCCTCCGCCCACAGCGCCAGCCTCCCGGGCCGGCCCGGCCCTCCGCCCACAGCGCCGCCTCCCGGCCCGGCCCGGCCCTCCGCCCACAGCGCCGCCTCCCGGCCCGGCCCAGGGCCCGCCCTCCGCCCACAGCGCCGCCTCCACGACCCTCCCGCCACAGCGCCGCCTCCGCGGCCCGTCCCGGCCACCGCACACAGCGCCGCCTCCCGGCCCGGCCGGCCCTGCCGCCCACAGCGCCGCCCTCCCGGCCCGGCCCGTCCTCCGCCCACACAGCCGCCGCCTCACCGCCCGGCCCTCCGCCCACAGCGCGCCGCCCTCCCGGCCCTCCGCCCTCCGGATCGCCGCCTCCCGGCCCGGCCCGTGCCCCCGCCCACAGGCGCCAGCCGTCCCGGCGCCGGCCCGGCCCCGTCCCTCCGGCCCACGAAGGGAAAAACCGATCGACCGCCTCCCGGCCCGGCCCCGGCCCTCCGCCCGACTCACGCCGGACCTCCCGGCCGCGGCCCGGCCCGGCCCTACCGCCCACAAGCGCCGCCTCCCGGCCCGCCGCGGCCCTCCGCCCACAGCCCTGCCTCCCGTCCCGTCCCGGCCCTCCGGCGCCACAGCGCCGCTCCGCCCTGCCCGGCCGGCCTCCGCCCACAGCGCCGTCATCCCCGGGGCCCGGCCGGCCCACCGCCCACGCGCCGCCCCCGGCCGGCAGGCCGGCCCTCCGCCCCACAGCGTACGCCCCTCGTGCCCGGCCCGGGCCCTCGCACAAACAGCGCCGCCTTCCCGGCACCGGCCCGGCCCTCCACCCCACAGCGCCGCCCTTTCCCCCCCTCCCCGCCCGTGCCCGGCCCGGCCCCGGCCCCAGCCAAGCGTGGCCCTCCGCCCACTCAGCCGCCGACCTCCCGGTTTGCCCGGCCCCGGCCCTCTCCGCCCACAGCGCCGCCTCAGGGGGCCCCCTCCGCCCACAGCGCCGCCTCCCGGCGGCCCCTCCGCTCACAGCGCCGCCCCCATCCCGGCCCGGCCCGGCCGCGCCCAGCCCTCCTGCACAGCCGCAGCCCTCCGTGCCCGGGCCCGCCCTCCGCACAACAGCGCTGCCTACCGGCCATCCGCCCACAGCGCCCGCCCCCCCCTGGCCCGGCACTCCACCCCAACACAGCGCCGCCCCCCCGGCCCGGCCCCCCCGGCCCCGGCCCTTTACGCCCCCACAGCGCCGCCCTCCCGTGGCCCGGGCACCGGTGCCCGGCCCTCCGACCACTGCTGCCGTCCCCACGGCGGCCCGGCCAGCCCTCCTCCCTCCGCGCGCCGCCATCCCCCCAAGGCCCAGCACAGGCCCTATCCACCACAGAGCGCCTCCGGACCAGCCCGGACCGGCCTGGCCCTTCACCCACAGCGCCGGCCCCCGCCCCTCGCCCACAGCCAGCGGCCTGCCCCGGCGCACCTCTGCCCAAGCGCCGCCTCCCGGATGTGGCCCGGCCCGGCCCGGCCCTATGCCCACAGCGCCGCTCCCGGCCCTGCCCGGCCCAGCCGCCCGCGCCTCTCCCACCCACAGCGGCCAGCCCCCCCGGCACGGACCGGCCCTCTGCCCACAGCAGCGCCCGCTTCCCGGCCCGGGCCCGGCCCTTCCGCCCACAGCGCCGCATCCCGGCCCGGGCCCGGCCCATCCGCCCACAGCCGCCGCCTCTCCGGGCCGGCCCGGCCCTCACACCACAGCGCCGCCCCCCGGCCCTCCCCACCACAGCGCCTCGCCCCCCCAGGCCCCGGCCCGGCCCGGCCCATCCGCCCACAGCGCGCCTCCCTGCCCTTCCGGCCCAAACACGACAGCCTTCCCGGCCCCTCCACCCTCACAGCGCCGCCTCATGAGCCACTCTCTCCGCCCACAGCGCCGCCCCCCCGTATAGAACGGCCCGGCCGGGCCCCTCCTGCCCACAGCGCCGCCTCCCAGGCCCGGCCCGGCCAGGCCTGCCGCCACAGCGCCAGCCCTTCCGGCCCGGCACGGCCCTCCGCCCCCCCCCCCCCCCCCCAACCAAAAGGCGCCGACCTCCCGGGCCCGGCCCCGGCCCCCTCCGCCCACGGCGCCGCCCGTCACGGCCCTCCTGGAAGCCTCCGCCCCACTTCGTCTGGGTCGTAACCCTTCTTCAGACCCCCTTCTTTGTTTTTGATTGTAATGAGGAGGCGCTATAATCCCAGGGTCCTCGCTGTTTCGAGACCGGGAGTGGTCAATTATTGCGTACGACCTCAATGTCAAACATGCATTGACTTGATCAAATTACTACTCGGAAAGTTTGAGCTGCTTCTCATTATTTTTTAAAAAATGAGCAGGTTTTTGGTCTTGACGAGTTTCTGGAGACGAATTTATATATTTTTACACAATATTGTTTAAAATTCAGGTAGTTCCGTGAGTTGGGGACGACATTTGAACGAAAAAAGGTCCTCGGCCACACAGACAGACCTGGGTCAGGACGCCACCCAGGTTCTGGCTCCTACGAGGGCCAGCTGCTCTATTGCTGCATCGCTGATGGCTTGTCCTTACTAATTTGATATCTAAGCCCAGCTCCACTCTCTTTATTGCTGGACATATCAGGAAGAGATGGTATAGCAGAGCCATCTCCATCCAATCAAGACCCCTACCACCGCATCGCATCTCATATGTCTCCATTCTGCCATCTGGGGAAGAGGTTACAGGAGCATCAGCTGCAAAACCGACAGGTTGATCCTCAGCTTCTTCCCGCGGGCTACAAGACACCAGACTGATAAATGGGATTTGCCCATGCCAAAAGTTCGCGCCCACACAAACTCCAACCTGTGACACACTGAAGCTGAGCCATTGTCGTGCCCCACTGACGATGGAACTCGTGAGTTTTATGTTACTTTTTATTCTTTATTTCTATTTTATTTTTTACAGCCACACTGAATGGACACTGGTTGAGTAAGAAACGCTTTTGTTTTCCTCTGGTATGTATGTACTCAGGAAAAATTTATTATAATGTAATATACAATACATTACAATGAATTAGTCACCTTTCTACTGTGGGAAAACAGATTATTTCTCTTCACCCCTGTATATTCGCCTCCCAGAACCTCTATTTCCCTTTTCCCATTAACTTACACCAGCATCCTCTCTTGCCTTAACTTATGTCTCCTCACCTTGATAATAACTGTCACCTATCGCTCTCTGAGTCCGAACACATTTTGTTCCGAATACAGGTGCTGTTCCACTTTCCCTTTACCTGGGGAGATAGATTTTATTTTCATCAGTCATCGGATTTCTCTGTTTAATTTTTTTGACTTGGATGAGGTCCAAAAAAGAATACGCTTCGTACACTGACAGGCGTCAAATGACGGTCGCTTCTGTACCCGAAGCTCGCTATTACAGTGAGTATTATTCTGACATGAAAGAAAATTTCAGTAATCCAGCTACTCTTCCGCTCTCACCAAATACCTGCAGTCATTACGTTTTTGCACGGTGTTTCAATTAATACCCATAATCTGCAATACGCATGCACTGTGTCCGTCCAAAATGAAAAAAGAACAGATTTAATTTAAACAAATGGTTCTCTCGAATTATGAGCAATAGGCGCATGATTCACATCAGGCTCCTGTCACACAGTTCATCTTTGTTGCATGAATATCTGAATAATTGGACACAAAAAGATGGAGTAACTCAGGCAGGACAGGCAGCTCATTCGGAGAGGAAAGGAAAGAGTTCCTTTCTGCAGCTCATTCCTATAACCTAGACCCTCTGTATTGAAAAGCTGCACTTAATGGTCCGTTATTAAATCTTTTCCCTTAAACTTTTACTACTCCATCTCAGTTTTAGTTCTCCCTACGCTGGGACAATTTTATTGTGACCGATTCACCTCATCTATGCCAACAAAAAGCTTTTCACTGACTGTGACATATAATACTAAATGAATGGAAACTGATTCAGTAATACGTTACAGTTCAAAAAGGCCCTTCTGCCCAACCTGTGACATGCTGCCCAAGAAGTCTATTCTAAGCTAATAACTTTTGCCTGGCTGTTTGGTCCATATCACCTATAGAACATATATCAATATATCGTCAAAATATTTTTTTTTAATAAGCATTATATTTATTCTCTTTTTAACCCACCTACGCGGAGCTTGAAAATTCTTCTTTCGGTTCTTGTGGCGTGCACCAACCTTAATTAAGTTGTAGGAAAACTTGTTCTATTTTGATCTTCCGTTTGTGGCACGTTCGAGTTGATTGTTTTAGTCGGAAAAAGGGCGGAACACGTGGAGATGGTTGCAATCTTCCACCCCGCTTGTACAAATGAAATTCGCGCATAGAATTGTCAAAGATCTCCACGCGACGGCATAGCTTTTAAGCTGAGAGCGAGGTGAAGTTTAAAGGCGATAAGCAAGGGATGTTTTTTTAATACAGATAGTGGTGGGTGCCTGGGATCGCGCTGCCAGGGTGGTGGTTGGAGGCCAGATACATTAGTGGTGTTTAAGAGGCTTTTAGACAGGCAAGTGTTGTTCTAGGGAATGGAGGGATATGGATCATGTGCTGGCAGACGAGATTTAGATTATCTGCAATCACGTCACTCTGGGTATGGATTATTTGTGGGCGAAGGTTCTGTTCTGAGCTGTACGTGTTCTAGGTTGTAAGTACTGCTTCCCAACAAGTGCTAACCAAGCCACTATGAGGCCAAACGCATTACTAGCTGCAGAGATTCTGACAAAGCCCTAAGGTCCAATGTCTCAATGTGTATTGTCAAGTTATTAAGCAAGTATTAGATTTTTATATTGTAAAGAGAGATTGTTTGTCTTCCTAGGCAGTAACTTCATTCTCAGAGTCCTGAAGCAAACTGGTTCCAAGTTATAATCAAAGAAAGCTGCTTAACTGAATTATTGTTATCTCTTTGCCAGACATTTTCTGCTGTGAGCATCGGATGGCAAATTAATTTTGAGATTGAGAAAAGTCGAAATCCAAAACTCAATACACTGTAGATGTCAACTAAAGTTATTGACTGACAAAGTGAAGAATAAGGTTTGAAACCATGGGATGAGGAGTTGTATTGTGAGGATTGCATTCTATTGGAAAGCATTGCCTCAAGAAGGCAGGCCGATTATCATTTAATTTAAAAAGATCCTACATCGCCATGGCCCCTCTCACCTCGCTGCTACCTTCAGGATCATGTGGTGCTCGGAGCTGAAAATTATGACCTCCAGGTTCAAGAACAGAGCTTTTCCCAGGCAACATCAAGCTCTTGAACACTGCCACAACACTAAACCCAGCAACTGTGATCAATACTCTGCACTGCATTTGTGGTATGGATATTGGTTTTTTGCGCTATTATGGTTACCGGGTTATTAATGTTAATAATTTATAATTAATATTGATAATAGATCTTGATATGTGTTCATGGCAATTAATGGGCTTGTTAATCTGCGGCAAAATAATAAATGTAATTGTTCATTGCTGGAACATATTGATAATGAATCACTCTTGACTCTTGTGGTGGAAGTAAATGCTGTGATGGTTTTAAATCGAAGATAGAGACACAAATTGCGGGCAAGTAAACTATCCATACACTTCCATATTGACCAATTTGAAGTCTATATCTCTCGTTTCCCTGTTTCCCCTGACCAGTCCGGCAAGAAGGTGGTCTCGACCTGAAACGTCTAGCCTATCTCCTTCGCTCCTTAGATGGCTGCACCACCAGCTGAGTTTTCTCCAGACTTTTGTGTACCCTTGACCAATTGAAGAATTAACTTTGGTTTCGTCTTCACTAAGGAAAGTACATAAATAATCTGCCGGGAATTAGCAGTGAGGAAAGCGGTGTCAAAGGAAGAATGAAGTTGGTAATCCAGGTTAGTCGGGATAGTGTGGTGTTGGGGTTAAATTGGAAATGGCCGATAATTCACAGGGCCAGATAGGCAGCATCCCAGGGTATTTTAAGGAAGTAGCTCGGAAATTGTTGGTTGCAATCTAGTGATATTCTTTCAAACTCTTTAGATTCTGGAGTGGGTTTTCTGAGGTGAATTGGCGGGTAGCAAAACGTAACACCTCTTTTTAGAAGGGGAGGGAGAGGGGGGAAAAAAAACGGAGGAATTATTATAGACCAGTTAGTCTCAACGTCGGTAGGGGGTGTTAGGGGGAAAATGTTGAGTCAGTTATTAAAGAGGGGATAGCAGCACGATTTTAGGAAAGTGGTGAATTCATTGGACAAAGTCAGCATGGTTGGATTTATGTAAGGTAAAATCATGTCTGACGAATCTTGTGGAAATTTTTTTGAGGATGTAACTCAGTATAGTTAGCGAGGTTGGGTGACCAGTGTATGTGGTGTATTGGAATTTCAGAAGGGCTTTTTCAGACAAGGGTCCGACATATAGAGAGATTAGTATACAAACTTTAATGCATACGGACATTGGGGGTCCTCAGTTGGTATTGGATGTGGATAGAGAACTCTGGCTGGCAAACAGGAAGCAAGTGTTATGAGTAACACGGGTCCTTGTCACCAATGGCAGGCAGGAACTAGGGGGTACCGCAGGGCTCAGTTGCTGCGACCCCAGCTATTTTTTCAATATTTTTATTAATGATTGCTGGATGAGGGTATTTGAAGGCAATATCTCAATTTGCAGTGAATAAGACTAGGGGGTTTAGGTTAGCTTGTGTGGAGGATGCTAGGAGACTGCAAGGTGACATGGTTAGGATCTAGGGGTTGAGTGGGCAATGTTTTGGAAGATGCTGTTTAATGTGGATAAAATGTGGAGGTTATCCTCTATTGGTGGCAAAAAACGGAAAGCGGACTATAAGAGGTAAATGGTGGCGAATAGGAAAGGGGAGATGCAGCAAGGCATGGTACACCGTCATTGAAATGTAGGCATTGCTGGTAAACTCTGCAGCAGGGCAGTTGAAAAAAAGGGAATGGTATGTTAGGCTTTCATAAAAGGAGGTTGTGTATAGGAGCTGGGGCGGTTCTACTTCAGTTGTATTGGGTCTGGGTGTGACCACACCTGGGAGTATTGTGTACATTCTGGTGTCCAATCTGAGGAAGGACATGAATTGCCATAGAGGGAGTGCAGAGAAGCGTTCACCAGGAGAACTGATTCCTGGGATGTCAGGACTGTCTTATGTAGTAAAGACTGGATAGATCGGTCTATTAATCTCTAGGAATATACGAGATTTGAGAAGGAATCTTATAGAAACTTACAAAATTCTTAGGGGTTGGAATAGCTTGATGCCAGGAAGATTGTTTACCGATGTTGGGGAAGTCCAGGACATGGGGTCGATGTTAAGGTATAAGGGGGAGGAAATCTTTTAAGACCGAAATGAGAAATACTTTTTTCACACAGAGAGTGGTGGTGTCTCTGGAACTATCTGGCCACAGAGGGTAGTTGAGGCCAGTTCATGGTATTATTTAAGAGGGAGTTAGAGATGTAGCCCTTGTGGACTAAGGGGTTTCAGGGGGTAGGGTAGGGAGAGAAAAGGCTGGTACGGGATACTGAGTTAGGATGATCAGCCATGATCATTTGAATGGCGGTGCATGGCTCGAAGGGCGAATGGCCTACTCCTGCACCTAATTTCTTTGTTTCTATATTTCTAATATTATAAGTACCTCCCACTCCTCTGACATCAGTTTGGCAGAAGGGTCTCGACCGAATCGTCACCCATTCTTTCTCTCCAGAGATGCTGTCTGTCCCGTGAGTTTTACTCCAGCATTTTGTGATCACTTGACTCTTGAGTAGTTGAACCTGTAGTCAAAGGTGATCAGGAACATAGAGGCTTGAGGGGTAGGGGGGGACGGAAGAGGATTATTATATTGAGGTGACACTGTGGTAGGATATACTTTTTTTTTCCCTCCCTCAGGAGAACTTCAGAGCAAAGGGAGTGGTGTCAGAATCTGGGATCGACGTATGGCTTTAAGACAATATAATTGGTCTTCTGCAGAGGGTCATGAAACTTGAAGGTTGAGATTGAGAATAGAATTGGAGATTTATATCGGATTGTGGATGAATTGTTTAGGGGAGCACAATGGAGCTGCGTTTAGAACTGTACGGACTTTAACAGCCGCCAGAGACCGGGTCGTTCGATCCTGTCTCGCGGTGTGTCTGTATGGAGTTTGTACGTTTCCTCGTTGACCTGCGTGGAATTTTCTCAGAGATCTACGGTTATCCTTCTTGGATGGCTTTTATTGGATACTTTCCAAAGACGTACAGGTTTGGTAGGTTTAGTTGGCTTGGTTATAAATGTAAAATTGTCCCCAGTGTGTGTATTGTCTTTGGTTCCCAGAACAGGAAGGGCGATTATTATCTGACTGGTGTCAGTTAGAAAAGGGGAAAGTATTGGGTGTCCAGGCAATGAAGAATGGAATGGCATGTTAGGCCTTCATAACAAATTTTAACAAACAGTATTGGTCATTCATTTACTTCTCCCTTGTGCAGTGAGGCGAAAAGGTTCAGAAAGGTTGCATCACCAGACGTTGGCAAATAACTCCTTCTAGCTCTGCAACTTTTTTTTGTAGATTGACCAGTTGTGTTTAATCCAGTAATTTGTGTCTTGTTTTGTAAATCTGGCATCTGCGGTTCTTTGGGGAATAAAACCAATATTGCTAATGTTATACCACAGTTAGTCCAACATCTTCCTTTTTCCTGAACTTCATGTTGCCCCCCATGGGGAGAAGTGGACCCTTCCCATGTGCGAGGTTCACACTCAGGAGTTGGCCCCCTCAACTGCCCTTAATCCTCAGCCATCGTCCGTCCGAGTTCCTCATGCCCCTCACCGCCTCAACGTGCCTCATTCCATCAGTGTCTTCATTCCTTCAACAATCCACCAGACACTCAATGAGCCAGGCACTTCCCTCATCCCCCTCTAATGTCCTCATCCCCTGATTGTTCCCTCATACCACTCAATGTCCCTCATCACCTACATGTACCTCCATCCTATTCAATGTCCCGCATCCCACGTCCTCAATGTCCATCATCCACTCATGTTCCCTGCATCCCCTCATTGTCCCTCATCCCCTCAATGTCCCTCATCCCCTCAATGTACCTCATACCCTCATGGTCAATTCATCCACTCAATTGTCCTTCATCCCTCAATGTCCCTCATCCCCTCATGTCCCTCATCCCCTCAATGTCCCCTTCATCCCTCAATGGTCATTCATCCCCTCATGTCCCTCATCCCTCAACTGTCCCCATCCCCTCACAATGTCCCATCATTCTCTCAATGTCCCTCATCACTCAATGGTTGCCTCACTCCACAATGTCCTCGTCACCATTTAATTTTCGCGGCCCCCCTCCACAATGAATGGCGGTGCTGGCTCGAAGGGCGAAATGGCCTTCCTCCGGCAACCTATTGTTCTATGTTTCTATGTTTCTTATGGTCCGGTGATGCTCCCCATATGACTCTCAATCGGCAGTCCTCAGTTTATTGGTGTCCAACTGACACCTCAAGTGTCCTTCAATTCCTCAGTGACCAAAGTGGTCCCTCAAATTCTTCCTCAGTGTCCCTCATCTCACTCCAGGTCCGGTTGGTGCCGTTGGCGGTGAGGGGGTTAACGCGGGCTCGTGGCCGGACGCGAACGGACATCGGCTTCGCACGACCTTTCCTTGGCACGCTGAAGTTTGGCGGGATTTTGCGCAGAACGGACAGAGAGTCTCCGCCAATGGATGGACTGTCCGACCCCAATGGCCCAACGCCGCCGTGGCCGGAGCATGGACCAGATGGTCAGCTGAGGGGGAGCGCGGGGAGGACAATTGGGGGAGTCTATAAAAGGCGGGAGCTGTTCCAAAGCAAGTAGCGGATCGTTGGTCCACAGTGTCCACCAGTGGAAGTGAGAAGGATACCTCGAAGCGCGCCCCACCGCGAGTTGGACCAGCCGGCGCCCAGGGGGGGGGTATTCCTTCAAGGAACACAATCCATCGCTGTGGGCATCCTAGGGTCAGCGAGGCCTTCACCGGCCGGAACCGGGTCTGTGTTCCGGCCACGACCAAGGGTCAAGGCCAAAAGGACAACGCCCCTCTCCCCCAGTTTAATTAAATATCCTCTCAGGGGTCACTCCCTTCCCACCCGCCCTGTCCAGAGGAGCGAGGGGTGAGTATGAAGGGGGGTGAGGGCGGGGAGTCTCTTTCTTGTGTCATTCTGCTCCATCGATGGTGTTCGCGGAGGTTACACACAATCACCGGCGCTTAAGTCCCTGCAAGTCCAGCTGCGCAAAAACATCTGCAGGTCAGGTTGGCTCCGAGTAGATCCAGCGCCCCTGGACCGGCCTTGAGGCCGCGGCCAAAATGTGCTTCCAGACCGAGATCTTGTCGGAGATCCGTGAGGTTCAATCTCCTCGGGAAGAAGAAAAAGAGCTGGAGGAACTCAGCGGGTCAGGCAGCACCTGCGGAGGGAATGGACAGGCGACATTTTGGATCGTGACCCTTCAAGACTCCATTCTTGTCTCCATTTAACAGGTCAGTTTCCCGCGACAGTAGGGAGCAGAGGTTGATGATCACCATGATCTGGGATGACACACCGTTGAAGATCCCAAAGGCCAATCTTGCTCCATGTTCTCTGTGACCTTCCACAACTGGCGCTGGAGAAGCTGTTGAGGAACAACTTGGTGGGATTTCTAGTCGCCCAGCATCTCCTCCAGATGGTGTGAAGGGGAAAACATGAAACATCTGCCGACTGATGTGAATGCCAGCAGTTTGCGAGGAACTTTCCCTCCAAAGACTTCATCGTCAACATTTCCCAGTACAGCAGACAGCGACCTGTTGCACGTGAGAATCCACGGTGTTTAAGAAATTTGTCAAACTCATCTGGCTCTGACTCCTCATCTGCTCCAGTGGCGTTTCCTGCAAGTTTTTGGGGGGGAAGTTCCTCGTAAACAGCTGGCGACCACATCAGGCGGCAGATGTTTCATGTTTGCCCCTTCACATCAGCTAGAGGAGAACCGGGGCCATAAGAAATCCCACCAACTTGTTCCTCAACAGCTTCTCCAGCGCCAGGTGTGGACGGTCAAGAACGTGGAGCAAGATTGGCCTTTGGGATCTACAACCATGTGTTATTCCAGTCCATGGTGATCATCAACCTCTGCTATCAGCTGTCGTCGTTAACTGACCTGCTGAATGGACTCTTGAAGGGCAGTGATCCAAAACATCATCTTCCCATCATCCTCTCCACATATGTTACCTGACCCACTGAGTTCCTCCAGCTGTTTTTCTTCTGACCGATGAGATTGAGCCTTGCTCATCTGTTCCGGAGCCACAGGAAGTTGTTCCTCAACCACTGCTCCACATGTGGACGTTTGCTTCCAACGTGGAGAATGGTTGGCCTTCTTGCAAAAGCTTTGTTGGCCTTCAGAACAAGAGGAGTTGTGTCCAGGAGCAAAGAGGTCCATCTGCATTTGTACAGGGCCCTGGTGAGACCTGGAGTATTGTGTCTCCAATTTTGAGGAAGGGCATTTTTGCTACTTGGAGAGTTCAGCTTAGGTTCACCAGGTTATTTCCTGGGATGGCGGGACTGTCATATGCTGAGAGAATGGAGCGGCTGGGCTTGTACACTCTAGAATTTAGAAAGATGAGAGGGGATCTTATTGAAACATATAAGATTATAAAGGGTTTGGACACTCTAGAGACGGAAAACAGGTTCCTGATGTTGGGGGAGTCCTGAACCAGCGGCCACAGTTTAAGAGTAAGGAGTAAGCCATTTAGAACGGAGATGGGGAAACACTTCTTCACACAGAGTTGTGAGTCTGTGGAATTCTGTGCCTCAGAGGGCAGTGGAGGCCGGTTCTCTGGACACTTTCAAGAATGAGTTAGCTGGGCTCTTAAAGGTAGCGGATTCAAGGGGATATGGGGAGAAGACAGGAACGGGGTACTGATTGTGGATGATCAGCCATGATCACATTGAATGGCGGTGCTAGCTCGAAGGCCGAATGGCCTCTACTCCATGTACCTATTGTCTATTGAAGCAAGGTTTCGTCCCAGCTCCCGTGTTGTTCGGCATCTTCCTATCTGCCCTCTGTCCTTTGTCTTCACGACTGACGCAGAAGGAGCGTATCTTCACACTAGAAGCGACAGCAACCTCTTCATTCTAGCAACGTTGAAAGCCAAGACCAAGGTAAGAACTGTGCTTATAAATGTTCAACGGTTCTTTATTAGTCATATTTACCGAGCTAAAGTGGAATTCATTTCTGTACACATTTAATACATGTATCACCATACATAATCACTATGACAAATCTTACATAAGCATCTCGGATATGGTACAAGTGTATCACAGTAGTAGATGGAGATAGTAGACAGAGGTCAGGTTTGGGTGCCATTTTTTCAAGTCTCAGTTTGCAAGTGCTGTTTTCTGTCCTTCGATTCTGTCCACAGACGTGGCTCTACCAGTTATTGGAGACGATTGGATGTCCCGCCATGTCTTCTAAACCTCACTCAGTCCTTCCACAAGAACGTGCATCTACAGTGCAATTTGATGGCGCTACTTCAGACAGTTTCCCCATGCGTAGTGGAGTGGAATTAGGAGTATAAAGATAGAGTTAAAGGGAAAACAAGTACAGGAAAAGTTACAAACAGAACTGTCGAATTAATGGGAAGGAAAGTTCGATAAGGGATAAGAGGAAGTTCAGGGCCAATAGTTGGGGTTAGGGACCACAGATGGGCTGTAAAATATTCTTCCTTCAATGCATGGATTTTTTAAACTTTAATATATTAATTAAGTATACAAGAAAATCAACTGTATAATTTTAAAAGATGTCTGAGTCATTCAGTTTTATTTACAGATGTATTGGTCCGCTTCCAGATCCAATCACCATCTCTAACTTTTCACAGGGATGGATTCAGTGAGTGTAGTCTGCACTCCCCTCTCACATACATCTCCCTCTCCTCCCCTCACACCCATTCCCTCCTTCTCCACTACCCCCCCTATCCTTCTCCCTCTCCCTCTCTCCCTCTTCTTCCCTTCCCCCTCCCTTCAACCATTCTCCAACCCCCCAAATCCCCCCCCCCCCCCACTCCCCCACTTTCCCCGATGCCCCCCATTGTGGACCCAGCCTGCGACCAGCGAATACCCGCACACCATTCCACACACGCTAGGGCCAATTTATACAAACCCTAGCCATAACCCTAACCCAAATACTAACACTAACTCTAGATCGATAGGCTTGGTATAAGTATAAATTGTCCCCAGCACGTGTGGGCTAGTGTGCGTGGGATCAGCTGGTCGGGCGGACTCGGAGGGCCCGAAGGGCACTGTACCTCTGAACTAAGTGTGATACAGGACCCCATGGGTTGGACTCGAACCCCCAATGTTTTTGCTGCTGATGAGAACTAAAGTGTTGGCCACGAGTTCTCCAGAGGCAGATCTCTCTTCTCATGGTCTCTCCAAACCCCCAGAGGCAGCGGGCATTACAACTGGGTGCAGGTAATGTTGTCAATGTACCAGTGCCACCCACCTGCTCTGGCCACTGGGTCTAAATACCACCACCCATTTTTTTTGAGAGCAAGGGGGGGTGGGGGGTGTTGTTCCCAAAGTCTGCATTTATCCCATAGTCAATGTTACTAAAACAGACGATGTGGCCTTTTATCCAGTACTATTAGTGGGGGGGGGGGGGGGGGGGGGGGGGGGGGTGGGGGGGTTAGTGACGGTGTGATTGGATCTGGAAGCGGACCAATACATCTGTAAATAAAACAAAACGACTCAGACATCTTTTTCATTTGCACAATTGAGTTAATTGTATTAATTTTTAATATTTTAATGTTTAAAAATTCATGCATTGAAAGAAAAATATTTTACAGCCCTTCTGTGGTCCTAACCGGGCGTCACCCACAGGCCCAGAATCACATGTGTCAACTGTGACAGGTGTGCACGACATGATGAGACACCCAGATGTCCCCCTGGATTTTGAACATTCCAAAATTCCAGGGCGACAGGGAGACACCGCACGTCACTAATGCGTCACCAGGCGTGGGGTACTGGAAGGCTTCATGTACTGGTACCGCAGCTATTTACATTATATATTAATTGATTTAGATGAAGGGATTACAAGTAACATTTGCAAATTTGCAGATGACACAAAGCTGGGTGGCAGTGTGAACTGTGAGGAGGATGCTATGAGGATGCAGGTTGGTGAGTGGGCAGGATGCAGTTTAATGTGGATAAATATGAGGTTATCCACTTTGGTAGCAAAATCAGGAAGACAGCTTATCTAAATGGTGTCAAGTTGGGAAAAGGGGGAGTACAATGGGATCTGGCGGTCCTTGTTCATCAGTCAATGAAAGTAAGCATGCAGGCACAACAGGCAGTGAAGAAAAGCGAATGGCATGTTGGTCTTCATATCAAGAGGAGTTATGTATAGGAGCAAAGAGGTCCTTCTGCAGTTGTGCAGGGCCCTGGTGAGACCACACCTGGAGTATTGTGTGCAGTTTTGGTCCCCTAATTTGAGGAAGGACATTCTTGGTATTGAGGGAGTGTCGCGTCGTTTCACAAGGCGAATTCCCGATGATGGCGAGATTGTCATATGCTGAGAAAATGGACGCGGCTGGGTTTGTATACTCTAGAATTTAGACGGATGTGAGTGGATCTTATTGAAACATGTGATTATTAAGGGTTTGGACACTCTAGAGGCAGGAAACATGTTCCTGATGTTGGGGGAGTCCAGAACCAGGGGCTACAGATTAAGAATAAGGGGTAAGCCATTTAGAACGGAGACGAGGAAACACATTTTCACACAGAGAGTTGTGAGTCTGTGGAATTCTCTGCCTCTGAGGGCGGTGGAGGCCGGTTCTCTGAATGCTTTCAAGAGAGAGCTAGATAGGGATCTTAAAGATAGCAGTCAAGAGGATATGTTCAGAAGGCAGGAATGGGTTAGATTGTGGATGATTAGCCATGATCACATTGAATGGCGGTGCTAGCTCGAAGGGCTGAATGGCCTACTCCTGCACCTATTGTCTATTGAAGCAAGGTTTCGTCCCAGCTCCCGTGTTGTTCGGCATCTTCCTATCTGCCCTCTGTCCTTTGTCTTCACGACTGACGCAGAAGGAGCGTATCTTCACACTAGAAGCGACAGCAACCTCTTCGTTCTAGCAACGCTGAAAGCCAAGACCAAGGTAAGAACTGTGCTTATAAATGTTCAACGGTTCTTTATTAGTCATATTTACCGAGCTAAAGTGGAATTCATTTCTGTACACAGTTTAGTACATGTATCACCATACATAATCACTATGACAAATCTTACATAAGCATCTCGGTAACGGTACAAGTGTATCACAGTCGTAGATGGAGATAGTAGACAGAGAGGCCAGGTTTGGTGCCATTTTTCAAGTCTCAGTTTGCAAGTGCTGTTTTCTGTCCTTCGATTCTGTCCACAGACGTGGCTCTACCAGGTATTGGAGACGATTGGATGTCCGCCATGTCTTCTAAACCTCACTCAGTCCTTCCACAAGAACGTGCATCTACAGTGCAATTTGATGGCGCTACTTCAGACAGTTTCCCCATGAGTAGTGGAGTGAATTAGGAGTATAAAGATAGAGTTAAAGGGAAAGCAAGTACAGGAAAAGTTACAAAAGACTCCCAAATTATTTGGGAAGGAAAGTTCGATAGGGGATAAGAGGAAGGTCAGGGCCAATAGTTGTGGTTAGGGACCACAGATGGGCTGTAAAATATTCTTCCTTCAATGCATGGATTTTAAACTTTAATATATTAAAAGTAATACAAGAAAATCAACTGTATGAATTAAAAGATGTCTGAGTCGTTCAGTTTTATTTACAGATGTATTGGTCCGCTTCCAGATCCAATCACCATCTCTAACTTTTCACAGGGATGGATTCAGTGAGTGTAGTCTGCACTCCCCTCTCACATACATCTCCCTCTCCTCCCCTCACACCCATCCCTCCTTCTCCACTACCCTTCCTATCCTTCTCCCCTCCCCTCTCTCCCCCTTCTTCCCTTCCCCCCTCCCTTCAAACAATTCCTCCAACCCCCCCCACTCCCCCACTTTCCCCGATGCCCCCCATTGTGGACCCAGCCTGCGACCAGCGAATACCGCACACCATTCCACACACGCTAGGGACAATTTATACAAACCCTAGCCATAACTCTAACCCGAATACTAACACTAACTCTAGGTCGATAGGCTTGGTATAAGTATAAATTGTCCCCAGCACGTGTGGGCTAGTGCGTGTGGGATCGCTGGTCGGTGCGGACTCGCTGGGCCGATGGGCACTGTATCTCTGAACTAAGTGTGATACAGGGGCCCCATGGGTTGGACTCGAACCCCCAATGTTTTGCCTGCTGATGAGAACTAGTGTTGGCCACGAGTTGTCCCAGAGGCAGATCTCTCTTCCAATGGTCTCTCCAAACCCCCAGAGGCAGCGGGCATTACAACTGGGTGCAGGCAATGTTGTCAATGTACCAGTGCCACCCACCTGCTCTGGCCACTGGGTCTAAATACCCACCACCCATTTAGAAGCAAGGGGAGGTGGGGGGTGTTGTTCCCAAAGTCTGCATTTATCCAATAGTCAATGTTACTAAAACAGACAATGTGGCCTTTGTCCAGTACTATTAGTGGGGGGGGGGTTAGAGACAGTGATTGGATCTGGAAGCGGACCAATACATCTGTAAATAAAACAAAACGACTCAGACATCTTTTCATTTGCACAATTGAGTTAATTGTATTAATTTTTAATATTTTAATGTTTAAAATTCATGCATGGAAAGAAAAATATTTTACAGCCCTTCTGTGGTCCTAACCGGGCGTCACCCACAGGCCTGCACACGTCAACGTGTGACAGTGCGCACGACATGATGAGACACCCAGATGTCGCCCCTGGATTTTGAACATTCCAAAATCCAGGGGCGACAGGGAGACACCGCGCGTCACTACATGCGTCACCGGCGTGGGGTACTGGAAGGCTCATGTACTGGTACCGCAGCTATTTACATTATATATTAATGATTTAGATGAAGGGATTACAAGTAACATTTGCAAATTTGCAGATGACACAAAGCTGGGTGGCAGTGTGAACTGTGAGGAGGATGCTATGAGGATGCAGGTTGGGTGAGTGGGCAGATGCAGTTTAATGTGGATAAATATGAGGTTATCCACTTTGGTAGCAAAATCAGGAAGACAGCTTATCTAAATGGTGTCAAGTTAGGAAAAGGGGGAGTACAACGGGATCTGGCGGTCCTTGTTCATCAGTCAATGAAAGTAAGCATGCAGGTACAACAGGCAGTGAAGAAAGCGAATGGCACGTTGGTCTTCATAACAAGAGGAGTTGTGTATAGGAGCAAAGAGGTCCTTGTGCAGTTGTGCAGGGCCCTAGTGAGACCACACCTGGAGTATTGTGTGCAGTTTTGGTCCCCTAATTTGAGGAAGGACATTCTTGCTATTGAGGGAGTGTCGCGTTGGTTCACAAGGCGAATTCCCAAGATGGCGGGATTGTCATGTGCTGAGAGAATGGAGCGGCTGGGTTTGTATACTCTAGAATTTGTACAGATGTGAGTGGATCTTATTGAAACATGTAAGATTATTAAGGGTTTGGACACTCTAGAGGCAGGAAACATGTTCCTGATGTTGGGGGAGTCCAGAACCAGGGGCTACAGATTAAGAATAAGGGGTAAGCCATTTAGAACGGAGACGAGGAAACACTTTTTCACACAGAGAGTTGTGAGTCTGTGGAATTCTCTGCCTCTGAGGGCGGTGGAGGCCGGTTCTCTGAATGCTTTCAAGAGAGAGTTAGATAGGGATCTTAAAGATAGAAGTCAAGGGGATATGGACAGAAGGCAGGAATGGGTTCGATTGTGGATGATTAGCCATGATCACATTGAATGGCGGTGCTGGCTCGAAGGGCTGAATGGCCTACTCCTGCACCTATTGTCTGTTGAAGCAAGGTTTTCGTCCCAGCTCCCGTGTTGTTCGGCATCTTCCTATCTGCCCTCTGTCCTCTGTCTTCAACGACTGACAACAGAAGGAGCGTATCTTCACACTAGAAGCGGACAGCAACCTCTTCGTTCTAGCAACGCTGAAAGCCAAGACCAAGGTAAGAACTGTGCTTATAAATGTTCAACGGTTCTTTATTAGTCATATTTACCGAGCTAAAGTGGAATTCATTTCTGTACACAGTTTAGTACATGTATCACCATACATAATCACTATGACAAATCTTACATAAGCATCTCGGTAACGGTACAAGTGTATCACAGTAGTAGATGGAGATAGTAGACAGAGAGGCCAGGTTTGGTGCCATTTTTCAAGTCTCAGTTTGCAAGTGCAGGGTTGTTGTGTTGGTGGGGTGTGTGTGGGGAGGAAGGGAGGGGGCAGCGAGCGTTGTGGGACCAGAGAGGGGGAGGTTTGAGGGGGGTGTGTGTGGGGGGGGTTGTGTGTGTGTGGGGGGCGGGAGGGCTGTGTGGGTGGGGGTGTGTGGAGGTGTGGGTGGGGGAGGGGGGTGTGGATGGGGGGAGCAGTGTGGGGACGGTGTGTGGCTGTGGGGGAGGGGGTGTGTGTGGGCGGGGGTAGAGGGTTGCTGGGTGGGTGGAGTGTGGGGGAGTGGGTCGGGGGAGGGGTGTGTGTGGGCAGGGATAAGGGGGGCAGGGGTAAGGGGTGGGGCAGGGGTAGGGGGTGGGGGAGGGGTTGCAGGGGAAGGGAGGATGTGGGAGGAGGGAGAGGGGGTGTGTGTGGGTGGGGGGGTGGGAGAGGGGTATGGATGGGGAGGAGTAGTGTGGGGGGGGGGGGGGATGTCTGTGGGTGAGGGGGAAGGGAGGATGTGGGAGGAGGGGGGGTGTGGGGGAGAGGGGTGTGGGGGGGGGGGTATTTCTTGCTGTAGATTAACAAGCCTGTAATTGCAACAACACAAACATGCATTAATTTAAATTAAAGTAAAGTTATACTCCCAATTCTACTGTAAACATGTCTGTAATGCAACCAAAGACTGGTCAATAGTTCTTCACAGTTCATAGATGTGGTTTGTGTCGGGCAGTGTTCAAGAGCCTGATGGTTGCTGGGAGAGAGCTGTTCCTGAACCCGGACGTCACGTTTTTTGAGCTTCTGAACTAAATAATGGGAGCGTAGTGCAATGACACACAGAATATTAATAACATTAAAAATACAGGAAATTAATAATTGTAAAATATATCTGTCGGGCAGCAAAAGACGCAGTCCATAATATCTCATTGTTGTGGTTCATGTTGTGCAGCTTTCGAGTTGTAATTGCTGGGAAGAAGCTGCTCTTAAATATGGAGATCAGTTTCCCTGCTTCTCTTGGCTTTTCAAACTGGTAGGGTGGTGTGGATATTAGTTGCCTTTTGCAGGTAGCATCTCCTGTAGATCCCTTTGATGGTGAAGCGATCATCACCTGTGACGGACTGAGCAGTTTCTTTTTTTTCTTTAAAAAAAATATATATTTATTTGAAGCAATGTACATACATTATAATCATGGTATATAACATAATACATTTCATGTACAACTTCTTTCATTTTTTATTTTTGGATAGAAAACAAAGAAAGAAAAAAGAAAAGCTTGAGGATAGTAGTGATGTGTAGGGCGCAATAATTAACGGTTAATGATTAATAATTAGATAAATAGACTGCGTCCTTAGAAGTGTTGAAAAAAAAGGCCCCGAAAATAAAGTGGCCTTAAGAAAAGAAAAGAAATCAGAAGAAAACGCGAAAAAGATAGAACTGAACAGAAAAGAAAGAGAAAGTGTTAAAGAAGGAACTGCAGATGCTGGAAAATTGAGGGTACACAAAAGTACCCTAGAAAAGAAAGGGAATGTGCCTAATTCGTAACGTTACACACCCCTCACTTAGTTCTAAAACTGTTACTTTCCAGTTATGTTGCACCATATTACACTTGTAATAAATCAATGAAAGACGAGCATATCTTAAAGAATTGTTCTGGTTTTCTCGCTAGAACAAGTCTCATTTCCTCAAGATGTAATATTTCCGACATATTTGTAATCCACATTTTAAACGTTGGGATAGGTGCGTTTTTCCAGAATTTAAGTATGAAGTTTTCTTTGCTGTTATCAAACCATTATTGAGGAAACATCTTTGAAATGGCGTTAGCTCAGAATAGGCTTCCATTGCTCCGAAAATAATAAATTCTGTGTTTGGCTGAGCAGTGTCTGCGTAACACACGCGTAACACCAACATCGTCACATTGTACAAGAACAAGGGAGTGCACCAACCACAGGGACATTTCACTTCTGAGTGTTACAAGAAAGGCCTTTGCCAGCGTGATCCTGCAAAGACTACACAGACTCGCTGACCTGAGGCACAATGTGGTTTCCATGGAGGTATATCCACAATGGACATGATCTTCCCCCTGCGTCAAATACAAGGAAAATGTCAAGAGCAGCAAACCCCATTGTACAACGTCGTTACGATGTTACGAAAGCTTAGAGGCGGTCATAAGTTTTGTGTGTGATTACATTGATGTGCTGGACCCAGGACAGGTCTTCAGAGACATGGACACCCAGGAACTTGCAACATAACGTTCTCCACCACTGTCCCATGAATGAAGACTAGTTTGTGGATCATCGGCTTTCCCTTCCTGAGGTCACTGACCATCTGCCATGTTCCCTGTGATTGACCGGAGGACAATATCTGACGAGACGGCCATGGACCAGGGCTGGCACGCAGAAGCTTCATCACACCTGACCCCGCTGTGTTGCTGAGGAAGATCTGGTGTCACTGGAAATGCGGAGCTGATCCTCTGTAAACTGCCCTCGATGGAAGGCCGTGATGGAGATTTTGTGTTTTTTAGAACTCGGCTGTCCAGCAACTATGTTACAGAGAAAGGTTGAACAAGTTAGGTCTTTATTCTTTGGAGCGCAGAAGGTTAAGGGGGGACTTGATTGAGGTCTTTAAAATGATGAAAGGGATAGACAGAGTTGACGTGGATAAGCTTTTCCCATTGAGGGTAGGGAAGATTCAAACAAGAGGGCATGACATGAGAATTAAGTGACAGAAGTTTAGGGGTAACGTGAGGGGGAACTTCTTTACTCAGAGGGTGGTGGCTGTGTGGAATGAGCTTCCAGCAGAAGTGGTGGAGGCAGGATCGATTTTAACATTTAAAAGTAAAGTGTTTAAGATTGGGTATTACGTAGTTAAATTAGCGGGGATTTCTATTTGGTAATTAGAAGAATATCTATGTTTTGAGAAATCTAAGTGTATTACTTATATATTAGGAATATACTACATATACCCCCAATTATATAAAATAAATAATAACGGAATGTATAATGGATAATATTACAATTATCATAAATAGTACTAATTAATAATCAATACGTTATAATTTTATACATTGTATAAATCTCAATGTCGTATAAGAGTGTACTTGGTATATACTGTTTCTACAATAAAAAATAAAGGGAAAAAAAAAAAAAAAAAAAAAAAAAAAAAAAAAAAAAAAAAAAAAAAAAAAAGTAAAGTGATAGGTATATGGACGTGAAGGGAATGGAGGGGTATGGTCTGAGTGCAGGTAGATGGGACTAGGGGAAAACAAATGGTCGGCACGGACTGGAAGGGCCGAGAGGGCCTGTCTCCGTGCTGTAATTGTTATATGGTTATATGGTTATATGGTTATATGGTTATATGGTTATATGGAAGGTTGTGCAGAAAACTGCTGGAGGAACTCAGTTGGCCAGGCAGCATCTGTGCATGGAATGGACAGACGATGTTTGGATCGGGACCCTTCAAGACTCTATTCTTGTCTCCATTTACCAGGTTGAATTATGATGACAGGAAATGGCCAAGATTGATGATCACCGTAGACTGGAGTGACAGATGATTGAAGATCCTGAAGACCCAACCTTGTTCCACGTTCTCTGCGACCTTCCCAACCTGGCGCTGGAGAAGCTGTTGAGGAACAACGTGGCCGCCGGAGGTCGGTCGAGGACGCGCCGCCGAGAGAAAACGGCATCTGCAGAGGGAATGGGCGGATGACGTTTGGATCGCGACCCTTCAAGACTCCATTCTTGTCCCTATTTGCCAGGTCAGTTTCTGACGACAGTAAATGGCCAAGTTTGATGATCACCATGGACTTGAATGACAGATCCTTGAAGATCCCGAAGGCCCAATCATGCTCCACGTTCTCTGCAACCTTCCACACCTGGAGCAGAAGAACCTGACCCGCTCACGGTGAGAGCCGCGCAGTCGTACTGGAGCCGACCTGGCCGCCAACACGGAGCCAGTGAAGACTGGATTCTTGTCCTCTGGTCAATCTCAGGAACATGACAGAAGTCGATGATCACAGTGAACGGCGGGTCATTGAAGATCCCAAAGGCAAATCTTACTCCACATTCTACGCAAACTTCCAAACCTGGCGTTGGAGAAGCTGTTGAGCAACTTGGGGGGGGGAGTTCTTGTCGCCCAGGATCTCCTCCAGACAGTGTGAAGGGGAAAGCATGAAACACCTGCCGAATGATGTGGCCGCCAGCTGTTTGCTAGGAACTTTCCCTCTGAAGACTTGCAGGAAAATGCCACTGGGGCAGGTGATGAGTCAGAACTGGACGAGTTTGACAAATTTCTTAAAAGCCGTGGATTCTCCTGCGCAACCCCAAGAAGGATTGGATAAAACCATCGGATATGAAGCCACATCGGTGGGGACCGCACCGGAATTTCTCACTCTGTCCAACAAAGGCCCTTTTAAGAGCCACTGGAAAGAGCTACAACCTCTTCCCCGCCCGCGCTCTCGTCTGCATTTGGGATTTCATCGTCAACATTTTCCAGCACAGCAGACAGCGATCTGTTGCACGTGAGAATCTATGCCGTTTAAGAAATTTGTCAAACTCGTCCAGTTCTGACTCATCACCTGCCCCAGTGGCATTTTCCTGCAAGTCTTCGGAAGGAAAGTTCCTCGCAAACAGCTGGCGACCACATCAGTCGGCAGATGTTTCATGTTTTCCCCTTCACACTATCTGGAGGAGATCCAGGGCCACGAGAAGTCCCTGCAAGTTGTTCCTCAACAGCTTCTCCAGCGCCAGGTGTGGAAGATCATGGAGAACGTGGAGTAAGATTGGCCTCTGGGATCTTCAATGTTCTGCCATTCAAGTCCACAGTGATCATCGACCTCTGCCATGTTCCTGAGATTGACCAGAGGACAAGATCTGAAGAGACGGCCGCGGAACAGCAGTGGCATGCAGAAGCTTCATCAAACCTGACCCTGCTGTGTTGCTGAGGGAAGAGGAACCATCGGGACCACATTGCTCTCTCATCACCCCAACAGAAGAAGAACTTCAGGGACCTGATGGACAGACTGTCTCAAGCTCACAGCAAAGACCGGCTGACAATCATCAGAGAGAGGGTGGTGTCCCTCAACAGACGTGTAACACCAACATCGTCACACTGCACAAGAGAACAAGGGAGATCACAGCGAGTGCACCAACTACAGGGACATCCCACTTCTGTCAGCAGACACGGCCTCTACCAGCTATTGGAGAACAATGGATGTCCACCATGTCTTCTAAACCTCACTTTGTCCTTCCATGCGAACATGCATCTACTGTGGAATTTGATGAACCTACATCGGACAGTTTCCCCCATGAGAAGTGGAGTGAGGCAAGGCTGTGTCCCAACTCCCATGGTGTTCGGCATCTTCCTATCTGTCCTTCTGTCCTTTGGGTTCCCGACAGACACGGAAAACGTGTATCTTCAATCCAGAAGTTTTGGGATGCTCTTCAAACTGGCAATGTTGAAAGCCAAGGCGAAGGTGAGAACTGTGCTTATAAGGGAAAAACTCCAGCCCGCTGATGATGTTGCACTCAGTTTCCCAAAAGAAGAAGGGACTTCAGGGGCTGATGGACAGACTGTCTCATGCTCGCACCAAAGGCCGACTGACAATTAGCGTTGAGACAATTGTTGTCATGGGTCAGGGCACTCCACTCTCCTCTGAAATCACCATAAACACCACTCCACTTTTAAATTCACCAACATAGGATCTATGACTCACTGCCACTCTCTGGATGAGGAAACTAATTCACGTACAGTAAACCACCTCCTCTACAGCACCCACCTTCGGGAGGCTAAGCAAGCGGACATAGAAGAATAGGAAACTCACAATGAAGACCAAGGTAACTGTCTACAACGCGTGAGTGTTGAACACATTACTGTACAGCAGTGAAGCTTGGGCGACTTATCTACATCAAGAATGGGTAAATGAATGGGAGAGGACCAAGAGAGGACCCGGCGGTGGGCAGCCTAGGACGGGCCCGCAGTGGGTGCCGGAGGTCGGTCGAGGAGTGATGTGGGGAACAAAATGGGACCCGTGTCGGAACCGGGACAGATCTTCAGAGATATGAACGCCCAGGAACTTGAAGCAGGATCTTGGAACATAACTTTCTCCACCACTGTCCCATCAATGAAGTCAAGTTTGTGGATCTGCGGCTTTCTCCTGAAGTCAACAAATCTGTGGTCCTGCGGACATTGAGAACAAAACGTCTGCACTGGCAGCATTCCCTCAGATTATCAATCTCTCTCATCATTATCTCTCATCTCTCAATCTCATCATTAACCATCATTTGTCCAACAAACGGTGGTATCGTCGGTGAAATTTAAAGACGGTATTGGAATGGTCTGGCTGTGCAGTCCTGGTCATAGAGCAGGGGACTGAGCACACAGCCTTGAGCTGGTCCTGGGTTGGTTATAGAGGAGGTATTGCCCGTTTGTGCGGATTGTGCTCTGCTGATGAGGAAATTAAAGATCCCCAGTTGTACAGGATTGAGCAGAGACATGGTTAAGGAGATGTGTGAGGACATCCAGGACAGATCTTCAGAGACATGGACACACAGGAACTTGCAACATAACGTTCTCCACCACTGTCCCATGAATGAAGACAAGTTTGTGGATCATCGGCTTTCCCCTCCTGAGGTCATCGACCTCTGCCATGTTCCCTGTGATTGACCGGAGGACAATATCTGATGAGACGGCCATGGACCAGGGCTGGCACGCAGAAGCGTCATCACACCTGACCCCGCTGTGTTGCTGAGGAAGATCTGGTGTCACTGGGAATACGGAGCTGATCCTCTGTAAACTGCCCTCAGTGGAAGACCGTGATAGAGATGTGATTTTAGAGCTCTGCTCTCAGCGAAGGCGGAGCAGAAAACTGCTGGAGGATCTCAGTGGGTCAGGCAGCATCTGCGCAGGAAATGGACAGATGACATTTGGATCGAGACCCTTCAAGACTCCATTCTTGTCTCCATTTACTAGGTTGGTTTCTGATGACAGGAAATGGCCAAGATTGACAATCATCATGGACTTGCAATGTCAGATGCTTGAAGATCCTGAAGACCCAATCTTGCTCCAAGCTCTGCAAATCTCCACACCTGACACTGGAGAAGCTGTTGATGAACAACTTGGTGGGATTTCCTAGGGCGCTGGATCTCCTCCAGGTTGTTTGAAGGTGGGTGACAGGTCGGTCGAGGACACGACTCCGCGAGGACATTTCATCTGCGGAGGGATTGGACAGACAACGGTTTCTTTCGGGAAACTTCAAGACTCCATTTACCAGGTCATTTTCTTTTTTTTTCTTTAAAAAAATTTTTTTATTATAGAAACAAAGTAATTACAAAGTACACTCTTATACGACGATAAAAAATATATAATATTAATAATAAATTGATACTGTTTATATTATTTGTGATATTATCAATTATACATATCAAGGTTATTTATTTTGTATAATTGGGAGTGTGTATAGTACATTCCTAATATTAGCAATATACTCATACTACTCAAAATCTTCATATTTCCTTTGATTTCAAAATACAAGTCCCCCATGTTATAATTGTATAATACACAATATTAACCGAACTATAATATTCATTATATTTTCATAATAATAAGAGTGTTTGTATTATTATTGACTTTATATTTCCAAATTATTATATAGTTGAAACTACACAATTTTATGTAATTAAAAATACAAGACATTAATAATATTTTCATACAACTAATGATATCTATATTCGCACTAATATTAAGAATTTAATATAATGTGTTTCTATACTTTTTTCCTAATTAAGGAAAATTAGTCTGGCCAAGATTGATGATCACCGTGGACTTGAATGACAGAAAATTGAAGCCGCTCAAGACCAAACTCGGCCCGCAGTGACCACAAACAAGGACGAACCCGGCAGCTGAAGTGACCACCGAGACAAGTGTCAAATACGGGTCCTCGGTAGGTGCTGGAGGTCAGACGGCTCATGGAATGGTGCGCCACCAAGATGGAAGAAGAACATTCGGGACCATATTGGTCACTCAACAGCCCAGCAATAGAAGGAATTCAGGGGCTGATGGACAGACTGTCTCATGCTTGCAATGATTACCGACCGACAGTCAGTATTAAGACGGCTGTAGTCATGGGTCAAGGCACTCCACTCCCCTCTGAAATCATCCTAAACACGAGTCAGCTGGAAACTGTCATCCAATTCACCTCCCTAGGATCAACGGTGACTGATAGCCACTCTTTGGATGACAAAATCAATTCACCTACAGTAAACCACCTTCCTATACTGTAACCACATTCTGGAGGATATCCCAGCAGAAATGGAAGAACAGGAGTAATAATGTCCTATTGGCAGCATTCCCTCAGATTATCAATCTCTCTCCTGTACTCTGACTCATCATTACCTATTATTTGTCCAACAATGGTGGTATCGTCGGTGAAATTTAAAGATGGCATTGGAATGGTCTGGCTGTGCAGTCCTGGTCATAGTGCAGGGGACTGAGCACACAGCCTTGAGCTGGTCCTGTGTTGGTTATAGAGGAGGAGGTGTTGCCCATTTGTGCTGAACTGGAGGCCTTGCTTGAGACTGACTTTGAGCCCCACCGCAGGGCTGTGGACTTACCTTTGGAGCCTGCGATCCCTTGCCTGGGATCGACACTCCAACCGCAGCCTGCGGATTTCAACATCAGGGAGCTCGCAATCTCGGGTAGAAACTGATGTCGGGAAGGTCCAAAGTCGCAGGAGGTTTGACCAGCCCCAACCGGTGGTCTGATCGCCTGGCACGGGGAGCAGAGATCCCCCCCAATGCAGGAGCTTGATCGCCCCGACGCGGAGGGCCCGACCGCCGGCTACAGGAGCCAAGATCGCCCCGTCAACGGAAGTCTCGAGGCCCCCGACCGCAGGAGAAGAAAGAAGGGAAGAGATTTAACTTTTTCCAGGGTGATCATCAGCCTCTGATTGACCTGAGGTTGACCAAAGGACAAGATCTGAAGAGATGGCCGTGGACCATGGGAAGCATGTAGAAGCTTCATTGCTCCTGACTCATCGGTATTCCTGAGGAGGATGTGGTGCTACTAGGAATAGACTGAGCTGCTTCTCTGCTGAACTGCCTTCCCGTGTTAAGGTTTGTTTCACTTCAAATAGACAAAAACGCAATAAAATTCGTAGTCAAGTAGTAATATATTTATTTCGACAGGCTGGTGTGGCAGTAAACTCTTACAGTATGTAATATACAGACTATAGGTGCACACAGAGGTAATGTTCAATCAGATATATTTATACCCCAATAATCAGCGATTCAGCAATACTTTATCTTACAGAGTATTGTGCAGCCTCTTGATTGTTAAGATTGACAGGTTCTTCCGAGAGAGGAAAGGTTAGCCCATATATGGTTATGCTAAAGAAGCTATTTTTCTGCAGATCAAGTATTTGTTTTTTTTACCTTATTGATGCACATTATAATCTTATAGAGTAAAGAGTACGCCAAGTGTCTGAACATTCTCCTGATGTTTATATCATAAAGGAAAACATTCTTGAAGTTGTGCTGTTATCTCGCTAGTGTTATGGAAGAATGGCAAAAACATCTTTGTTAGCCTTGCTAGTGTAATAGGAGAAAGGTGAAAGAAAGCCTTTCTTTATTGCTTCTAATTCTTGAAACTTTCTCACCTGTGCCAGGTATGGGACATCGCTCGGGACTTCAGGTAAGACCTTTACTTGGGTATCCTTCTTCTGCAATTCCCCACGAGATAGGCCTTACAAACAGTTGTAGAACATTCACTGGCAGCATATTCATGGCTCCCGATCTCTCACTGTCTGAAGCAGCTCCTGTGCCACCAACAATGTAGACAGCTGTCAGTCTTCAAACTGCTCTGCCAGTGCCACTTGTCATAAGTTCATTAGCCATAGGACCAAAATTAGGCCATTCAGCCCATCGAGTCTACTCCACCATTCAACAATGGCTGATCTATTTTTCCCTCTCGACCCCATTCTCCTGCCTTCTCCCCATAACCTTTGACCCCCTTACTAATCAAGAACCTGTCAATCTCTGCTTTAAAAAATTCCGAATGATTTGGCAAATAGTTCCACAGATTCACCGCCCTCCCTAAATAAATTCATAAGTTACAGGAGCAGAATAAGGCCATTCAGCCCATCAAGTCTACTCTGCCATTCAATCAGGGCTGATCTATCTTTCCCTCTCAACCCCATTCTCCTGCCTTTGCCCCATAACCCGATACCCGTACTAATAAAAAAAATCAGTCAATCTCTGCCTCAAAAATATCCATTGACTTGGCCTCCATCTCCGTCTGTGGCAATGAATTCCACAGCTTCACCACCCTCTAACTAAAGAACTTCCTTCTCATCTTTCTAAAGGTACGTCCTTTTTTTCTGAGGCTATGGCTTCTGGTCCAAGACTCTCCGACTGGTGGAAACATCCTCTCCACAACCACTTTTACTATTCGGTAAGTTTGAATGAGTTTCCCCCTCATCCTTCTAAACTCCAGCAAGTAGAGGCCCAGTGCCACCAAACGCCATCATATCTTAACCCAATCCTTCCTGAAATTTGGTGCCCAAAACGGCTCACAATATTCCAAATGTGGTCTGACCAGTGCCCTAGGAACTCCTCAGCATTACATCCCTGCATTTATATTCTAGCCCTCTCAAACTAACTGCGGCTTTGCATTCACCTTCCTTAACACCGATTCAACTTGCAAATTAACTTTTTAGGAATCCTGCAGCAGCACTCCCGAGTCTCTTTGCACCTCCAAATCCTGAATTCTTTCCCCATTTAGAAAATAGTCTACGCCTTTATTCCTACTACCAAAATGCACGACTCCATATTTTGCTCTGCTGTATTCCAACTGCCACTTCTCAGCCCACTCTCTCAACCTTTAATTACCTTCTGGTGTTTTTTTTTAAAGCTTCCCAATTCTCCAGCAACCCCACTGACCTCTGCAATGTTACATGCCTTCTCTTTAATTTTATTCCTCCAGGTCTACTTTCTGAAGATACATCCTTTAATTCTGAAGCTGTGCCCTCTTGTCCTAGACTCTCTCCCACTAGTGGAAACATCCTCTCACATCCACCCTTTCACTATTCAATGAGGTCCCCCCCCTTATCCTTCTAAACTCCAGCGAGTACAGGTCCAGAGCAGTCAAACATTCATCAATTTTACTTCGGAGTCACGTGAGTGACTACGTGAAGAAGAGCCCGCCTCACGCTGGTAACGGCATGACGTCGACGCTGACGGCAGAAGGTGGAGCTGCAGTAAGGAGCAGCTCCTCGCAGCGGTCGGAACGGCCCGCAGGTAAGTGAAGTTACATCGGCGCGGGTTTTAGGTTACGCTGGATGTTCCAACAGCGAAACTAAAAGTAAAATTTAGACGCTAACGTGCTGATGAGCACAAGATAAAAATTTTAACAAAAATGGAGAAATCGGGAAGGAAGGCTTCGCGGGTGAAAAGAGCCTCCCGGGGTGAGAGTAAATATACGGGAAGCGAAGCTAGAGTGGACCCGGTTCCGATACCGTTGGCCACTGATTTACCCGATATAGAATTTCCAGATTCTCCGGAAATTATAACCACGGAGGAAAGTGTTCCTAAGAAATGCAAAAAGAAAACTGTGAGGCCCGTGGTTTCTGATGATTCTGATTTTGAAAGACCTCCAGTTAATAAAACTATGTGGCTAAAAATGGAGCATATGGAGAAAGTTCTCCAAACTATTATGAGACAAGGGTCACAGTACCCTCATGAATCCCAGAAAATCCCTGAGGGGTTTCAATATGATGAATATGGCTGTGGGCCAAGTTGGGAATATGATACTCCAGACCCACGATTTGGGCTGGAAGAAGTCTCATGGGATAATATCCCGATGGAATTAGGGCTGCAGAAGGCAGACCCTGCTGAATTTGAAATGGTTTTTGAAAGTACGCCACAAAGTAAAAAGAAAAGGCTTGATCTGCCTGGGATAGCACAAAGTTTTTGCTATACCTGAAGGAAGTGGTGAGGATATGGAAGAAAGCCTGGCTGCCAATATAAATTATATGGTATCTCACCCAGCTTCATAGTACTGTGATGAATGAATTATCAGAATTATATAAAGCACCAGGCAATTGTGCCTCATTGGAAGTGCCTACGGTGAATCCGATGGTATGGGCATCTATGACTCCAAGTATGAGAGCCCAAGAAATGAAATTTCAAAAGGTGCTAAAATTATTTTCGGCTGCCATCACGGCGTTTGGCAGGCAAATGGAGAAACTGGAAATGGACAAGATTCAAAGAGATACTTTGGGTTTAATGTGCAATTCGTTTTATGAGATCAATTGCATGAGGAAAATGGCGATTCGGCCCATATTTCACCCTAGATTTGCAAGCCTGTGTCAAGAAAGTGGAGTTCAAGCTCCTGGATATTTGTTTGGAGAAAATCTGCCGAAACAACTGAAGCAGTTGGATGAAGAAGCTAAATATTTTAGCACTATTAAGCCTTTTGTCTTTGGACAAAGGAAAGGGTTTTCGGCCCGAAGGAGTTTTGATTTTCGTTATAGAGGCAGAAATTTGTCACGAAGGTATTATCGTGCTACACAGGCCGCTGCTTCCCTGCATTCGGGAAAGAGGAGACCATCACGCTCCTATGGAGAGGTATTAAAGACTTCTATCCTTAAAGAAACTGTGGATGAATCTCCAGTTGGAGGGAGATTGCAAAAATTTTATAATGCCTGGCTTAATATTACTTCTGATCGGTTTATATTACAAGCAGTTTCAGGAGCTATTATTATTTTTAAAGAAGGGGTCAATCCTCCTGTACAGAATAAACCTGCTTATGCTTATGTGTTTTCTCCAGAAGAAAGAATGGAGATTGATGTGGAAATTGGCAAATTATCCGAAAAAGGGGTAATTGAAAAAACTTATGAACATAAGCATCAATTTGTCTCTAATATATTTCGCAGAGATAAGAAAGATGGTGGTTGTAGAATTATTCTAGACCTTACAGATCTAAATAAGTTTTGTAGAATACAAACGTTTTAAGATGGAGACATTTAAAACTGCAAAATATTTGATTTCAGCAGGTTCTTATATGGCTAAGATTGATTTAAAAGACGCCTATTATTCTGTACCAATTCATCATCTTTTTCGGAGATACTTAAAGTTTTATTGGCAGGGGCAATTATGGCAGTTCAAAGCTTTACCAAATGGATTAAGTTCAGCTCCTAGACTCTTTACAAAACTGTTGAAACCAGTTTTAGCTCAATTAAGAGCACAGAAACACATTGTAATGGCTTATCTGGATGACATTCTGATTGTTAATGATAGTCAAGAGTCAGCTGAGCACTCAATTTCAGTTACTAAAGCTTTGTTTAAAGAGCTTGGATTCTTAATTCATCCAATTAAATCCCAGCTGCAGCCAGTTCAATCAATTGATTTTCTGGGGTTGTAATTAACTCAGTAACTATGTTAGTTACGTTGCCAGCAAAGAAGACAAATGATATTTTGCAAATGTGTAATTATCTCATTCACAAACCTTATCCCTCCATCCGAGAAGTGGCAAAGGTCATTGGTACATTAGTGGCAGCTTTTCCGGCAGTGGAGTTTGGGCCATTACATTATCAAAATCTTCAAAGGGACAAAGTAAGGGCTCTTAAAGATAAGGCAGGTCACTTTGACAGACCTATGCAATTAACAAAGGAAGCAGTATTGGAATTGCAATGGTGGGTTGAAAATGTCCCACAAGCTGCTAAAAAGATCATGATTAAACAGCCTGAAATGGTTTTGCAAACAGATGCTAGTGCTCTCGGATGGGGGGCCACAGATTTATCTACCAGTTGTGGAGGTAGATGGAAAACTGAAGAGCAAGTGTTGCTCCAACAATATGGTATTAACTATTTGGAGTTATTGGGGGCCTTTTAATGGGCTTAAAGCATATTGTTCTGCTAAACAATGTCTGCATGTATTAATACAATTAGACAATAAAACGGCTGTGGTTTACATTAATCACATGGGGGGAGTTAGATCAGTATCATGTGATTGTCTGGTCAATGAGATATGGCAATGGTGTATTGATCGGCAGATATGGATTTCAGCAAGCTATATTCCAGGTAAAGACAATGTGGTAGCAGATGGAAGGTCCAGGATTTTTAAAGATAATACGGAATGGATGCTTAAGCCAGCAATATTTAAGAATATTGTTAAACAATTTGGCTTGCCAGAAATTGATTTGTTTGCATCCAGGCTTAATCATCAATTGCCTCATTATGTGTCTTGGGAACATGATCCGGACGCAGTTGCAGTAGATGCATTTTCATTACACTGGGGAAAAATGTTCTTTTATGCTTTTCCACCATTTGCTCTGATCCAGAGATGTTTGAAGAAAATAGAGCAAGATTCAGCTTCCGGATTGTTGGTAGTGCCAAATTGGCCAACTCAACCTTGGTTCCCAGTTATGCTAAATATGATTAAAGAACCATATATGCAGATTCCTAACTGTAGTGATATCTTGACTAATCCAGTAACAAATCAAGGTTACCCATTATATGCATATATGAATTTGTTAATCTGCAGGTTTTGACCAGACCACTACAGGAACTGGGATTGTCGGACCAAACTTTGACAGTTATTGGTGCATCATGGCGACATAGTACACAGAAACAATATATGACACATATTAAGAAATGGGAAGAATTTTGCACACAGTCAAATATTTCTGATGAATCTGTGAATGTTACTCATGTTTTGGAATTCCTTGCCAATTTGCACTTTGGGCAACATTTAAGTTACAGTGCCATTAACACTGCACGTTGTGCCTTGTCGTCCTATTTAGGACTTATGATTGGTGAGAAGTCAATTGGGTCGCATCCATTAATATCACGATTCATGAAAGGAATTTTTCACATGAATCCGCCAAAACCTAGATATACAGAGATTTGGGATGTGAGCATAGTTCTTGCTCTACTTAGAGAATGGACGCCAATTGAAGGGTTGACATTGGATAGGTTAACATTGAAGTTGGTCATGTTAATGGCACTGGTCTCAGCCCAAAGAGTGCAAACTTTACAAATGTTGCGTTTAGACTGTATGCATGTGACTACAGATAATGTTGTATTCTATGTTTACGATCTGATCAAACAAAGTAGACCAGGCAGATCTGGAACAAAGGTAACCTTTCAAGCTTTTCATGTTGAGCCTGCTTTGTGTGTGGTTAGACATTTGAACCAATATATTAAAATTACGGACACTTTTCGAGGAAACGAAAAGACATTGCTGCTTACGCACAAAAAGCCACACACAAAAGCTTCAGTTCAAACTATCTCAAAATGGTTGAAACAGGTGTTGGTTTTAGCGGGAGTAGACACTGATGTCTTCAAATCTCACTCCACCAGGGCGGCAGCTACGTCCGCGGCGAAGGGGCGGACGTACCTCTCGAGCATATTTTAAAAATCGCAGGGTGGAGTAAAGAAGAAACTTTTTCAAAGTTCTACAACAAACCTGTTCACACTATGACAAGCTTTGGGACACGCGGTGTTGGGAGCACTATAATCACCTGCTTTGTTTCTATTAATTGCTATAATCAGTTGTGTAGTCACTGATATCTTTTGTCACTTGTAATCAATTTTCCCTCAAATATAAGGAGGGTATTATATGGTTTTTTCATCCATTAAAAAATTTAATTGTGAAAAAGATCTAACTTTTGTCTGCTTTCTCATGTATGTGTTTACTTAGCCGGACTGTCGTACGGATTAATTCTACGACATAAAAAACACAGAAAGCTTTAAAACTCTTCACGTAGTCACTCACGTGGACTCCGAAGTAAAATAGTAAGATTAAACGAGAACTCACCTGTTCGAAGTTTGATCGTTATTTTACGAGGAGTTACGATGAGGGATTACGTGCCCTCCACTCCCACCTCGTAAAATAAATGATCAAATGGTGGTTCTAAGTCTTTTTATGAGCCTTACTATGTTACTCCGGCTTTGGTGTTCTGTGTTTTTCATGCCGTTGCTTTGAAGTATGCCGTTACCAGCGTGAGGCGGGCTCTTCTTCACGTAATCCCTCATCGTAACTCCTCGTAAAATAACGATCAAACTTCGAACAGGTGAGTTCTCGTTTAATCTTACTAATCATATGTTAATCCAATCATTCTCTCATAAACCTCCTCTGCGCCCTGTCTAATTACTAGCATATCCCTCTTCTGCTATGGGTCCCAAAACTGCTCACAATAGTCCACATGTGGTCGGACCAGTGCCTTATAAAGCCTCAGCATTACATCTCTTGTTATATATTTTAGAGATACTCCAGCTTTTTGAGTTTATATTCCAGTTGTCCTGAAATGAATGCTCACATTGCATTTGCCTTGTGCAGGATCGCTCAGTATTTGGCGAAACAATGGGCCTTTGGGATCGTCAGCGTTGCCCTGCCCTTCAAGCCCATGGCTGATGATCTACCTCCAACACTTTGCTGCACACTGCCAGAGGGAAAACTCGAGCAGAAGCCCATTGAAGCCTCGTTACTACGGATTGCAACCTGTTCCAAAGAGAGAGATCAGATGTCACCAGAAACCCACTGTAACCACTCTGTGGACACTCCAGGGTGCAGGACGTTACTCAGTCCCTACCCTTCCAAAGATTGTCTATGTAGACAGCAAGACTTAACCTGTTGGGGTCATGAGGACCAGTGGGTGCATTGTCCAACCGAGGAGTTGTTCTGAAGTCCTGACTTCCCTTTCTTTTGCAGCAGGCAACTCAAATCCCACCCACCATTTCAAAGCTCATTGTAAAAGTCACTAATAAAGGGCCGTGATCGTGTACATTGGTCCCTTTTTATTTTGTGTCTCTGGAATTCTCAACTCTCTACATCTCACCAAAGCTAAGAAATCTGGTTATGGTGTAACTGGGGCGCAGGCACTGAATCCTGCCAAGGTGAAACAAGAATTTGTTTTTCTTTTTTTTGGGGGGGGGGGGGGGGGGGGGAGATGGAGCATGAATTACAGTAAACCCTTGCTATAGTTAGTGAACCACACTGGGCAGGCGGGCGGGCGGCGGGGGGGATGAGAGGAAGGTGGTGCATGTTATTGCCAATGTTTTGCTACAACCAAATAAGGGGCTTAATATTTACAGTACTCTTGGAAAAAACAGCAAATAAACATGCAATAAATTAACAGTAAAGGGCACAAAATATACCATGCCTCGTGGCACAGAGGTACTGCAGTAGAGGAATGTTTATCTATGATTGAAATTCTTGATTCTCTGCATTTCTTTGCACAACGAGCTGTGATTTGGTGAGAATTACAGCTCACCCTCTTCAGTTCCATTGCACCCCTCCCTTAACCTCCCTACCCCACTACTGTGTCCAATCTGGAGCTGAAGCAGCAGCTCTGCCGGTGATGCCACTGTGCTGTACACTGAGTAATTAGTGTTAAAAGCCTATATTGAATCTAATAAAAACGGAGACACCGTTGTCTTGATTTGTGCCCCAGAGGTTTTATTGTACCAACAGTAAATGAGGAAGTAGGTAAACACTAGATGACTGATCTAATAAAATATTTTAAATGGAAGTATTTTCATTTTTAGTTAGGACTGCAAGGTTTTTATCAACTTTCTCTGCCTCCTTCCTGGTACTGTCACAGAACGTAATACAGTACGTCACAGTAGGCTGTGGGCCGAGTGTCAAAAATGTGTTTAGAATTTAACTTTCGTGACCCATGTCTCGGAACTACATGAAATTTTGCACAGATTTAGATAAAATATAATTGAGAAGTCATAACTCGTCAGTGCCAAAAGTTGCACATTAATTAATTAAACTAATTAGAAAATATGATCGAAAAAGTAAGCTTCATCTACTGTCCAATGCTCATATTACACCATGGGGAGCCTAATTTAGCTGGGGTCTATTTAAACCATATATTATTTTATATATATATATATATTATATATGACCAAGTGAATATCACTGTAATCATATAGAGTTATGTATAATTATATTATATAAAAATAATATGAATATAATTGTGAGTGTGCATTTTGAATGAGTGCCGCAGAGGTCCAGCTCCTGAACCAGCCTAATTAATGGGTGAGGGCAGCTCCTGTGGGTTCCCCTGTTTACTGAACCCTACTGACTGCCAGTGTGTAGTCATGGCAATAGTGGGACTGGGGCAGTGCCAGGCTGGGGGAAGGCTAAGGCATCCTTCACTGACAAGAAAATGCCTAACCCTAACTCGCCCCCCCCTTCCAGAGCTGCCCACGGCTGGAACTGGAGCTGCTTTGGGACCGGCTGCGGGGTCCGTACGTGTGGTCCTGCAGCGTGTCCACCTCGGCCAGCGTGCCCTTCTGGATTATCTTGGTGATGATGGTGGGGAGCAGCACTGCCCGGACTGCCTTCAGCACCCTCATAGGGCCGGATCCGTCAGTCTGCCCGCTCGCTCGCTGCAACACCGGTCTACCGACAGTCCGATCGACCACTCGCAGCACCCACTGGCCATCCAACCAGAGCTTGTGTCAACTGCAACTTAGATCTCAGCCTCCAAGCTTTCCCCGTCCACCAATGGCTGACTGGTCAACACTAGAAGGTGGCTTCAAGTCCTGACACATGCGCCACAATTCAATGGACCTCCTTCTAGTCTCAGTGCGACTGGCAGGATCGTGATTTTTTTTTTAATGTAAAGATTTCAATATCACAAGAAGATGACATATTCAAGACTGCAGAGAAATGGTTAGTGTGCAGAGATTTAATCTTGCTTAGTAGAGTGTTTAAAGGATATGTTTAATGCTGCAATAATTTAACTACCACAAGGTATTAGTCTAGGCTCCGTATTAAGGCACTAGCATCAAATCACATTGTTGGCAAGCTTCAAATTACCATGGGTTTTATTCCACGAGTCAACAGAAACAGGGAATATCACAGGGACAGAAGTACGGTACGAAACGTTTACCAAAGCAGCATCAAGAAAGGATGCCCAGGTCCACAGACCCACGCTCAGTGGGGAAGGTCAGCGTGGGATAAGTGTAGAAGGGCTGGCATGGGCTTGATGGGCTGAAGGGTCCGGTTCTGTGCTGCGCGACTGGGATCGTCCTGCAGTCCGGTGTTTGACGGGGGCCTATCCCAGGGCGTGGACCCTGGCTGCGAACAGCATCACGTGTTTCTTCAGCTCGTTGTTCAGCTCAGTCTGCGACGCACGAGGATTCTTCTTCACAAACTCCGCTATGCCCAGGATACATTGCTTCTGCAGAGATGAACGGGATGCAGTTATTTCCCTGGAAGTAGCAAATATCTGTGAGCTTCACCCAATATCATCGGTCGAGGACGCGCTGCCGAGAACAAGGAGAGACCGGGCATGGGGTGGGGGGCTAAGAGAACTAAGAGGGACCCGGGGGAAAAGAAGGAAGAGGGATTATGTTGAATACTTTGGCGGGGAAACTCAGCGGGTGTGGCAGCATCTATGGAGTGAAGGAATCAGACTGAAGAAGGGTCTCGACCCGAAACTTCATCTATTCCTTCACTCCACAGATGCTGCCTCACCCACTGAGTTTCTCCAGCATTTCTATCTATTTTCGATTTTTCCAGCATCTGCAGTTACTTCTTAAACATGTTGAATACTTTTGTAACTTTCTCGGCACCCTTTAAGTACTGACATTGTGCACACTTGTGTTCAGACGGCTGTGGAGGCCAAGTCAATGGATATTAAGGCTGAGATTGACAGATTTTTCATTAGTGACGGTGTTAGGGGTTAAGGCAGGAGAATGGGAGAGGAAGATAGATCAGCCATGATTTAATGGCGGAGTAGACTTGATGGGCTGAATGGCCTTATTCTGCTCCTAGAACTCATGAACTGACGAATAAACTATCAATCGATCAATAATCAAACAATCACCAAGGACCTAGAAAACACCACAGAATCACCACTCACCACCCATCATCCCACCACCATCATTCCTTCTTCTCCCTGCTCCATCAGGCAGAAGATGCAGAAGCTTGAAAGCGCACACTACTAGATTGAGGAATAGCTTCTTCCCCTCTGTTGTCCGGCTTCTGAACAATACATCCATAAATTCGGGTACTGTCCGATTCGTCCTCTGCGCATTTGCAGACATTGGGATTTTGCTTCTGGAACTGTTATGCCACAATGTCACAAGGTGGAGCCGCTGCCTCACCTGCCTGGTTCCATCCTGACTACGGGTGCTGTCTTTACGGCATTTGTAACATTCTCCCTGTGACCTCATGGGTTTCCTCCGGGTGCTCCGGTTTCCCCCACATCCCAAAGACATTCGGATTGGTAGGTTAAATGGACTTACCTTGTCTGCACATCTGGACGCCCGCAGCGGCCACTGTGGAGGGTTGTGATCCCGACCACGGGGGAAAATGGAGGAGGACTGACCAAACTTTGTGCTGGATGTTTGTGTTAAATTTTTATTGTGTATTGTATGATCTTTTTTTGTTGTACTGCTGCTGGCAAATTTATTTAATTGCACTTTATGTGCAAGTGACGAATAAAACCTGACTTGACTAAATGACTGCCATAAATTACCCCCATTGTGTAGGTGAAGGTAGTATTTATGGGGAATGTGGGGACAATAGAAGATAAACACAAATTGCTGGAGTAACTCAGCAGGGTCAGGCAGCATCTCTGGAGAAAAGGATTAGGTGGACGTTTTCGGCTCGTGACCCTTCCTCAGACGAGGAACAATAGGTTCAGTGTAAATAAGTGAAGGGGAATGCTGCTTATTCTTCTTGCGTGTGGCGTGAACACCTAAGTTGTCGGACAAGTTGTTCTATTTGATCTTACTTGATTGTGCACGCCAGGTTGATTGCATTCGTTCAAAACAGGGCGGGACCACGTGAAGGTTGCAATCTCCCACCCCGGGAATGCTGCTAAGGCAAGGCAACAGTGACTTGATGGGCCAAATGGCCTCTTATATCAATCGGAGGCTGGCTCAGTCATTACCTTGTACAGGTCTATTTTGTCCTGTCCTGTCAGGCACTGTAGAAGTGAGTGAGCAACTCGGGCCCCGGTCACCGCCTTCAGTAGCTGTTTGCTTCCCTCGTCGTCACGGTTCAGCCAGTTCCACAGAGCCATCTTCAGTGGGCAAAGACAGTCAGTTTGAATCCAAAATTAAGTGACACGGTGAGGACGAGAGAGCGGAGAGGTGCCGGGGAGGCAAGCGCGTGTGGGGGGCAGGGAGAGGAGGGTGCAGTAGAGACAAGCAGCCAGTCTAGCAGTCACAGACTGCAGACGCAAGACAGACAAAATGCTGGAGCAACTCAGCGGTACAGGCAACATCTCTGGAGAGAAGGAATAGGTGACATTTTGGGTCGAGACCAGGCACGTGCCGTCAGGGTAGGCAAGGTAGGCACTGCCTACCCTGACAAACATTATAAAGTGATAATTATCAAATATAAATAGTAAAGGCATGGGAGAATTATGCTTACCTAAGAGATCGATCTCTAAGATAGGCATAATTCTCTGTGCCTTTCATGCGTAGTACATGTATTACGGGAATGTGACAATGACAAGGGGAGCTGAAGGCAGCTGAAATTCTGCCTTTGCACGATGGACTGTGCATGCACAAGTTTCTTGGCGGGTTTTTCAAACATGGATTGTCATTATCTTAAGAGTATCTTAAGAAACAAAGAGAGAAGAATGGAGTTCGTGTACAAATAATGTGGTAAGTAGATTTCTTTGAGCTAAATGTTTTTTTTTGTTAGAAGTAAGTACAGTGGTGTGGTACCTAAGTACCTAATACATACATACACATTACCATTCTTGTACAACTTTTTATTTTTAATTTAATAATAAAAGAACAGTGAAAGAAAAAGGGAAATAAAGAGTGTCGAAATAGATAGACAAGCGAGTGGAAACAGATAGCGAGAGAGACAGAGAGCAGAGATCAAAAGCTAAGAAGATTCAAAGAAAAAGAGAGAGAAAAGAAATTAGGAGAGATCTACCTATTTCGTATTTTTAACCATCCGTCACCCGGTTCTGAACCATTTAATTTCTAAGGTTATGTTATGTTGCACCATATGCTTGTAAAAAGCCGATAAAAGGAGACCAAGTCATTAAGAATTGGTCTACTTTGCCTAGTAGGAGGAATCGCATTTCTTCAAGATGTAGCGTTTCCGCCATATTTGAAATCCACATTTTGAACGTTGGCGTGGTTGCGTTTTTCCAGAAGTTTTTTTGTTGTTATTAAACCATAATTAATGAAGAGCTTCTTGGAACGTAGTTCATTTACTTCCCTCTGAGCTAAATGTTTTTAAATACCGTATTTCCCGGCAATGAAGACACTATTTGTTACCTAAAAATGAGGCACGAAAATGTACCTGCACCTTGAAGGCCGAAAGTTGGGTTGTTAGGCAAGAAAGATAGACTTAACTATTCCTCAGAACAAGCGACATCAAGAATGGAAATTTGCTGTACTGAGGGACTGGCCACGTCTATCCCTCATTGTTAGCAAGCTGATGGGAAGCGGCTGTAAAGTGGGAAGCGGACTGCAAAAGGACAGCGCTGCTGGTAGTGGGGGGGGGGGGGGGGGGAAGGAAGAATTTGTTTCACAGCATGTGGGGAGTCTGGCCAGGGGTAAAGTTGCGGGGAGGGCAGGAGCGTTGAGAAGGAGGGGGTCGGGGATCATGCCAGCAACTCGCTCAAGAGCGGGTCAGCGGGCAATTGATAACACGACAGCGGGCAGTGAAGCTTACTCCATATGTCAGTGCAAGTAGCCTCAATTGGTCCTTTGTTCGAGCTGACACAAGTTTAAGCTCCACCACCCGCTGTCCTGTTATCCATCACCCACTGACCCGCTCCGTTCTATGATCTTTGCTCTTGAGCTGGTCCCCTCACTGTTCAGACAGAGAGCACGGCCAGAGGTGAGTGGGCCAGCAGAAGGCTCTGAGATGGCGGTCGGTTCCCCGGTCCGGTCCCGGCGGCCACTCATAGCCACGCGAGCTGCTTCCCTCCCCCGCCACAATGCCAGTGGCTCCGTGCGCCAGAGCGTCGCGGGGGCAGCGGTGAGCGAGTGAGTTACTGCCATGATCCCCGACCCCCTCCTTCTCAACGCTGTGACCCTCCCCTGCCAACTTTACCCTGGTCGGACTCCCCACACGCTGTTGAAAGGAACTCTCTCCCCAATTGGTCCCTTGAACTAGTTACTGTTGAACTGATTCACAACTGATCCAATTGTTCCGGTGTGCTCCCGTTTTTACCTACCATCTCTCCACCTGCCGTCACCCTCCACCCTCCATCCATTCACTAATTCAGAATGATGGGGAGATTTGGAAGCCTTGGGCAAATTGAATTGTTACTTTCTTTATTTTTATTTTTTATTTTTTACGGAGAGGAGAACAATCTGTGCATGCGTGGTTTTAAAATGTTTTAAAAGCCGACTGACTGCCCACCCTGAGTAATCCTCACGACCCGTGCCTTGGTCGAGGGGACCCTTCTTCAGATGCAAGGACCTGCGGACGCCACATTCTGAGTCAGAGTGTAAACAGCAAGGTAGAGCCACAGGTGGTTAAATTACTGTTTAACTACTTTCTCGTTATTGCTCTGGGAAATACATAATAGTGGGCAGTTTGGTTTACCTGCTGCACCAGCTCCGAGCCGTTAAACCTCCACATCCCGCCGACATCTTAATCCAACACCGTCACAAGGATACTTCAAAAATCTTCAATGTTTGAGACTTACACCACAGAGTATGGAAAGAATTTGTTACAAACATGAGCGGCACAATTTCCTATACCCCTGGTCAATCACCCAAAACCCCTCAAGCTAACTCCGGAGTCTCACATGCTGAAAAAAATACAGCATGGAAACAGGCCCTTCGGCCCACCCTAGTCCATGCTGACCTAGATCACTTGTTCACACTAGTTCTATGCTATCCCACTTTTCTCATCCACTCCCTGCACCACCAATGGCAAGTTACATAGGGGCAACTAACTATAAACGCAACCCGACTTTGGGATGTGGGAGGAAACCCACGGCGGTCACTGGCGTTGAACATGCAAAACTTTAGTCAGGGTGGTGGGTGAATCTGGGGAATTCTTTGCCACAGACGGCTACGGAGGCCAAGTCAGTGGATATATTTAAGGCAGAGATAGATAGATTCTTGATTAGTACGGATTGTAGAGGTTATGGGGAGGAAGCAAGGAAGAATGGGATTAGGAGGGAGAGATAGATCAGCCATGATTGTCCAGTGGACATAGGTTCAAGGTGAAGGGGAGAGATTTAATAGGAAATTCAGAGGGGTAGAGCTTTTTCACACAAAGGGTGGTGGGTGTATGGACAAGCTGCCAGAGGAGGTGTTGGAGGCTGGGGACTATCCAATCGTTTAAGAAAACAGTTAGACAAGTACATGGACTGGACAGGTTTGGAGGGATTATGGAACCCAAATGCTGGCAAAGTGGGACTAGTGAGCTGGGACATTGTTGGCCCGGTGGTGGGCAAAGTTGGGCCTCCGCACTGTATCACTCTATGACTATGACTTGAAATGTGGAATAGACTTGATGGGCCGAAAGGCCTAATTCTGCTCCTATCACTTATGATCTTACGAATTCCACACATGACAGCACTGAGGTCAAGATCAAACCAGGGTCTCAGCATTGTGAGGCAGAGCGACCCCTCTAACAACAGAATCAGCAATCCTGTATAGCTGTTACAAAGACACACTGACCCACGCTGATCTCCTTTGAACCCTCCCCACCCCACCACCACACTTTAACCCTTCACACCTGACCCCTACTAACTGACCCTTTAACCCTTCACACACTGACCAATAACTGACCCTTGAACCCTTTCACACACTGACCCTAACTGAGCCCTTTAACCCTTCACACAATGGGACCCTCAACCTTCACACCACTGACCCTTTAAACCATTCACACTGAACCCTCACTCTCCCATCAGTGGTACCCCTCACATTGATCTTGTGACCTCACACATTGCCTGTGATCCCTCATATTGACCAGTGGCCCCTCACTTGACCCTGTGACCCCTCTCATTGCCCTATGGCCCCCCACATTGACCCTGTGCCCCCTCACATTGACCCCCTCACTCTCCATCCTGTAAACCCTCACATTGACCCTGTGACCCCTTATTGACCCTGTGACCCCACATTGACCCTGTGACCCCTCACATTGACACTGTGACCACCACATTGACCCTGTGACCCCTCACATTGACCTGTGACTGATCCGTGAGCTCGGGGCGCTCTGAAGCAAAGATTCTTGTGGGATCTTTGCTGTGAGGTGCCCGAACCCAGGCCCGCTCCCCACCAAGATGCTGCCCGCGCCCGGCGCCGGGCCGCCGGCAGCTTGTTGTTGGCTCGCAGCCACAGCGCCCCCCCCTCCCCCGGTGCTGCGGCCGCGGCGTCTCCGTTTATTTTAAACAGGGACGGAGTCGGGGCTTCTCCCGCGGCGCCGGGGGGAGGGGGGCCCGGGGGAGCGGGTGCGGGGGGGGGGGGAGGGGGAGAAGGGGCGGGAGGGGGGAGGGGCCGGAGAGCCGCCACTCACCCCGACCCCGGGCCCGAGGCGCGGCTCCCACCTTATTTCCGGGGATCACACTTCCGTGGCAGAGGCCCGCCGCCAGGGTCTTCCGGGTCCGACGCTGCCACGTGACGTAGCACGTCCGCTGGCGTGCCCCTTGCGACAGAAGAAGGTGATCGTTCCGCTTGGAGAGTGTGGATACAGTGTGGATACACGCTGTAGGTCACCAGTGTGGATTACAGTGTGGATTTAGTGTGGATACAGTGTGGAATACAGTGTGGATACAGTGTGGATACAGTGTGATACAGTGTGGATACAGTGTGGATATAGTTTGGATTACAGTGTGGATACAGTGTGGATTACAGTGTGGATACAGTGTGGATACAGTGTGGATATAGTGTGGGGATACAGTGTGGATACAGTGTGGATTTATTAGTGTGGATACAGTGTGGATACAGTGTGGTCACAGCTGTGGATACAGTGTGGATATAGTGTGGATTCAGTGTGGATACAGTGTGGATACAGTGTGGATATTGTGTGAGATACAGTGTGGATACAGTCGTTGGATACAGTGTGGATATAGTGTGGATATGTGTTACAGTGTGGATATGGTGTGCGATACAGTGGATACAGTGTTGATATAGTGTGGATACGTATAGATATAGTGTGGATACAGTGTAGATATAGTGTGGATACAGTGTGGATATAGTGTGGATACAGTGTAGATATAGTGTGGATTACAGTGTGGATATAGTGTGGATATAGTGTGGATATAGTGTTAAGTGTGGAATATAGTTTGGATATAGTGTTACAGTGTGGATCTAGTGTGGATACAGTGGATACAAGTGTGGGATATAGTGGTGGAGACTGTATAGGATTAGTGTTGGATTACAGTGTTGATATAGTGTGGATTCAGTGTGTATATAGTGTGGATACAGTGTAGATATTGTGTGGATACGTGTGGATAATTGTGTGGTTACAGTGTAGATATAGGGTGGATACCAGTGTGGATATAGTGTGGATACTAGTGTAGATATAGTGTGGATAAGTGTGGATTATATGTTGTGTGGATACAGTGTAGATATAGTGTGGTACTGTGTGGAGATAGTGTGGATACAGTGTAGATATAGTGGGGATACAGGTGTAGATATTGTGTGGATTATAGTGTGGATACAGTGTAGATCAGAGTGGATACAGTGTGGATATAGTGAGAGACAGTGTTCGATATAGTGTGGATACAGTGTGGATATAGTGTGGATACAGTGTGGATATAGTGTGGTACAGTGGAACAGTGTGGATATAGTGTTTGGATACAGTGTTAGATATAGTGGGATACAGAGTGGATATAGTGTGGATACAGTTGTAGATATAGTGTGGATACAGTGTGATATTTTGTGTGGATATAGTGTGGATACAGTGTAGATTAGGGTGGAGTACAGTGTAGATATAGTGTGGTTTCAGTTGTGGATACAGTGTGGATATAAGTGTGGATACAGTGGGGTTACAGTGTGGATTACAGTGTGGATACAGTGTGATATAGTGTGGATATAGTGTGGATATAGTGTGGATACAGTGTGGATATAGTGTGGATATAGTGTGGATACAGTGTGGATATAGTGTGGATATAGTGTGGATACAGTGTGGATATAGTGTGGATATAGTGTGGATACAGTGTTGGATTTAGTGTGGTTACTGTGCGGGATATTAGTGTGGTCTCCTGTGTGGATATTAGTGTGGTTATAGTTGGGGATACAGTGTGGATTTATGGGGTGGTTTTTAGTGTGGTTTCAGTGTGGATACAGTGTGGAGATAGTGTGATGGGATTTACAGTGTGGATATAGGGTGGGATTTACAGTGTGGATATAGTGTGGATATAGTGTGTGATTCAGTTGGATACATGTGGATTTATGTGGGGAAAATTTAGTGTGGGATATAGTGTGGATACAGTGTGGTTTAAGTTGGGATATAGTGGGGTATAGTGTGGTTACAGTGTGGATACAGTGGGGATATCTAGTGTGGATACAGTGTGTGATATGGTGATTGTGTGATACAGTAGTGTGGATTTCAGTGTGGATTTTGTGTGGATTTTTGTGTGGATATAGTGTGGATACAGTGTGGAATCAGTGTGGATTATTGTGTGGATATAGTGTGGATACAGTGGATATAGTGTGGATAAGTGTGGATTACTGTGGGGATATAGTGTGGAGATAGATGTGGATACAGTGTGGATACAGTGTGGTTATTGTGTGGAGATTGTGTGGATACAGTGTGGGATATAGTGTGGATAAAGAGGGGATATAGTAGTGGATTTAACAGTGTGGATTACAGTGGATATAGTGTGGATATAGTGTGGATACTGTGTGGATATAGTGTGGTATAGTTTGGATAATAGTGTGGATATAGTGTGGTTACAGTGGTGGATACAGTGTGGATATTGTGTGGTTATAGTGTGGATCTATTGGTGGTTACAGTGTGGATAACAGTGTGGATATTGTGTGGATATAGTGTGGATATAGTGTCGGTTATAGTGTGGATTACAGTGTGGATATAGTGTGGATCAGTGGTGGATACAGTGTGGATATAGTGTGGATACAGTGTGGAGGTTACACGTGTGGATACAGTCGTGGATACAGTGGATATGTGTGGATACATTGTGGATTCAGTGTGGATATCTAGTGTGGATATAGTGTGGACTACAGTGAGTTACAGTGTGGATTATAGTGTGGATATTGTGATGGATTTAGTGTGGATACAGTGTGGATATAGTGTGGATACAGTGTGGATACAGTGTGGATATAGGGGTGGTTTACAGTCGTGGATACAGTGTGGATACTGAGTGGATTTGTGTGGATACAGTGTTGGATTTGTGTGGTTATAGTGTGATTATAGTGTGGTTACAGTTGTGGATATAGTGTGGATTTAGTGTGGATACAGTGTGGTACGTGTGGATTCAGTGTGGATATAGAGTGGATACTGTATGATACAGTGTGGATACAGGTGTGGATACAGTGTGGATACAGTGTGGATACAGGGTAGGATAATGTTTTGGATACTGTGTGGATACTGTGTGGATACAGTGTGGTAACAGTGTGGATATAGTGTGGATACAGTGTGGATACAGTGTGGAGATACTGTGTGGATATCAGACGTGGATACAGTGTGGATATAGTGTGGTTATAGTGTGGATTCAGTGTGATACGTGTGGATTATAGTGTGGATACAATGTGGGATACAGGTGGATACTGTCGGTGGATATGTGTGGATACTGTGTGGATACAGGTGTGGATACAGTGTGGATACAGTGTGGATATTGTGTGGATACAGTGTGGGCTACAGTGTGGAACAGTGTGGATATAGTGTGGATACAGTGTGGATATAGTGTGGATACAGTGTGGATACAAGTGTGGATACAGTGGGATATTAGTGGGT
>CM069171.1:10438839-10491251 GCA_035221665.1 Okamejei kenojei | reverse complement strand
GCATAGAGAGATAGTATTTGCCTTTCACAACTCCATTGCCTCCTCCCCGCGAGTAGGTGACAAGGGTGACGCAGCGCGGTGGTTAGAGTTGTGCCTCACAGCGCCGAGACCCGAGGGTCCCATTCTCGTCTGTAGGGTGCTGTCAGTACGGGTTTGTACCTTCTCCCCGCGTGACCTGCGTGGGTTTATTTCTGGGTTGCCCGGTTTTCTCCCACACTCCATTTATGTATAATTTGGGGTGGTTAATTGGATTGTATAAAAGTGTAAATTGGTCTATCGTGTCAGAGTGTGAGTGTAGGGATCTCAGTGTCTAGTGTGCGGGGATTCACTGGCCGTGCATACCCGGTTGTTTCTCGCGATGTATCTCTAAAACATAAACGTCAGCGACCTCCGGCAGTCCCGGCAGAAATCACAAACCCCTCAAGTAAACATTAGCCCTTACTCAGGTATCATTCTGCTTTCGCGCAAGGACATATGGTAAGCGCGTCTAACTCGCGAGGCTGTCCCACTTGGCGGCGAAGGGAGGTGTTAAGTATGCGAGTTTTCGCGAGTTTGCCTCCGACTTCATACTCGCAGCATGGTCTGACACGTAGGTCCTAGGAGGTCTTTAGTAACTCTCCTCTTCGTATGTCTCGGGAGTGGTCTCCCGCTGTTAGTTCGAGAGCGACTCAGTAGAGTGGCCGGCGTATTTTTCATCACGTTGGAAATGCACGCTAGTTAAAAAGGTCGGCCAGATGTAAAAAATCAGATCCTTTTTTTGACTCGTGGGTTGTAGTGCCTAGCTAGCTCGTTCGTAGGTCGGCATGTTAGTGCATAGGTAATCGAGTGGTATGGTCGTAGATAGTCTTCAACATAGTCGAAGGAGGTCCGCGAGAGAGTGTCGTGTCAACATGTGGTTTTCGCAGAAACTCTCCTAAACTCTTACTAACTGCGCCAATATTAGGTGTCGCGCAGTGGGACAGCCCGTTAAACCATTCGACCTGTAAAATCGTCCACTGGGCTACTCTCAGTGATAGAAATGAGTAGCACCATTCGCTAAAAGAAATTGCTGGGCTCCGCACAAAATCCCTCCACTCTGGAGCGAGACAATTTTCAGGGAATTGCACTGATGAGTTCCAAAAAGAGGAACAAGCCTTCTTGTTTTTAGAACTGAATGATGGAACTAGGCAGGGAGGACATGAAAGTGTCGATTGTGGGATGTCTGTGTCCGAGTTCGCAATACACTTGTGGGGTTGGTACAAATTTTACACTTGTCTTACGAAGCCCCTCACAAAAGAAGATCACCTCTTAACCTCAATCCTGCACGTCTTTGGAGTGTGGATCGGAAATCCGAAAGCACTCCGGAGGGAAAAACCCACCGAGTGGTGAAAACGGACGGTGAGGAGAGAGGAGACGGGCGAAAATTCCGTTTGACAGACAGCGCCCATAGTTGGGATAAACCCAGGTCTCTGGCCGCCGTGAGCAAGCAATCTACCGATGCGCGCAGCGCGTGGCTCACATACAGTTCAGCAGGGAGAAGAAGTACTAAAAATTTGTTGAGCGGTTTAGATGTTGGTATTAGACAGTCACACAGACCTTTTTGGCAGGATGGAAAATTCAATCTAGAGGGCACAGCTTCAAAGATAGAGAGGGGGTCGCCAGGTAGTTTGTGTCGAGACGTATGAAGAAGTTCTGCTTCTTCTGCGGCACTGTTGCTGTCAGTTCAAATGATGGGGATCGATGTGAGCGTCATTATTCAAAATAGAGAGCAGAGTAGTTTCTCTCAGCCTGTGCATTCACCTCACAAAGAAAGAGATGAGCTCATCAAGGGTTTTAGTTCCGTTTTAGTTTAGTTGTTTAGTTAGTTATGTTTGAGAAGTGTGTCGCAAGTTTAGTGAGTCAGTTCAGTTGCGCGCTGGATTAGTTTTGTTTAACATTGGTTAGACAAAAATTGCTGGGAAAACTCAGCAGGGTGAAAGCCTGAGGCAGCATCTATTGGAAGCGAAGGGACATAGGCAAGTTTTCGGGGTCGAGGACCTTCTTCAGACTGGTGTGAGGGTGGGGGGGGGGGGTGCGGAAGAAGAAAGGAACAGGAGGAGCCAGAGGGCATGAGTGGAGAGTCTGGGTAAGGGGAGGAGAAAGTAGGGACTACTGAAATTAGATCTGTGAGGTCAATCTCTGTGTGTCATTACCGCTGGCCTAGGTAGAAAGCTGACTCCCTAAGGAAATATTGAGGTGGCTTGCTCCTCACACTCAATTGCGGTTGGTCTTTATATATTAATATTATTAATGATTAGTTGATAGTCTAATATTAGGCGGTGCTGTATATGTTTAGTTCTGTTTAGTTTAAGATAGTTTACGTTAGTTTAGGTTAGGTTGTTTGATTAGATGGTTTAGTTTTGTTTTAGAGATACTGCAGAGTTACATTTCTGTTGATCCGAACCTCAGCGATCCCCGCACACTAACTATCCTACGCAACACTAGGGACACTCTCTTTTACATTTTATCCGAGCCAATTTGCCTACCAAAACCTGTCCAGTTTGGAGCGGTGGGAGGAAACTCGGAGCACGCCGTGCTCGAAAAGGCCACAGTGGTCACGGGGAAGAACGTGCAAAAACTCTGTACAGACAGCACCTGTAGGACAGGAGTTCGAGACCCGGGTTCTCTTGATATGTGATCGGGTTTGGGACCCAATGCACTTTATAGATTGCAGATTCGATCTTTCCATAGAACATTATGTACACACAGAACAGTTCAGGTACTCAGGAAAACGGGCTCCATTTGTGCGAAGATAATGCTCATTAGACTGAATCTCACCTTCCTGGCATGCGATCCATATTCCCTCTTTCCTGTGGCACATATTGTGCCTATCCTAAACGCCCATATCATATCAGCCTCAACCATCACACTGTAATATCTTCCAGGCTCCATACTCTCTACTAAAACAACCTGCCCTCGCACTCATCCCCCATTAAACCCTCCCCCTCTCACCTCTACAGCTAGTGCACCTCTGGTTTGGACCAGCTTTCCACCTGCGAAAAGGTTCTGACTGTCTACCGTTATTATGCCTTCTCTATAATAGTGAGCCAGTTACTGCCACAGTCCACCGGCCGACCCCGGCATTTCGGCCGTCCCTCAGTGGGCCCGAGTAGCGGCCAGGGAGACGGGCAAGCCGATGATGGCGAAGGGTATACGGTCAGTAGGTGCAGTCGCTATAACCATCAGATGTCTGTTATATAAAGAGTTTTGTTTAGCTCTATAGATACAGGCTCCGGGAAACAGAGCGGCTGTCGGTCCACAGAGTCCGCCACCGACTAGCTGATCCTCCGCACACTTGTCACACTATGTCAATGCACACACTGGGGGACAGTGAGAGCAATAGACAATAGTGTGCAGGATGTAGGCCATTCGGCCCTTCGAGCACAGCACCGGCCATTCAATGTGATCGATGGACTGATGTCATCCCCAATCAGTGACTAGGTTCCTGGTTCTCCCATGTATCCCCTGAATCCGCTATGTCTTTAAGGATGTCCCCTTGTTTGCGTTTTATGTATCAAGACCTAGCTCTCTCTTGTAAGCATCCAGGTAGGAAGCGGCCTCCACCGCCTCTCTGTAGTGCAGAAAATTCTCCACAGACTCACAAACATCTGTGTGAAAAAGTAGTTGCCGTTCCTAAATGGCTTGTACCCTTTATTATTAATTTTGCGCATTGTTTGCATCCAAAGCCAATTACCTAGCAGAACTGCCACGATTTTTTGGAGTGTGGAGAAAATCGAAGATCCCTGGAGAAAACCAGACGTCAGGTCACGGGTTGAGAAGTGCAGGGTGTACAGCATACTTAGTCAGGATTGAACCCGGGTCTCCTCGGCCGAGCTTGTGAGGCTCAGCATACTGTCTACCGCTGCGCCACGTGCCGTCCATTTAAAGGGGTCTATTAACAAGGCTATCACGATATAAATCGACTTAAACATTTACCGTTCGAGGGGGTACAGAGAAGTTCACAGACTGATTCCTGGGATGGCAGGACTTTTATTGAGGAAAGGACCTGGATAGACTCGGCTTATATACATCGCTGGAATTTAGAAGATTGAGGGGGGATCTTATAGAAACTTACAAAAATTTTAAGGGGTTGGACAGCAAGATCCAGGGTGATTGTTCCTGTGTTGGGGAAGTCCAGATAACAATGGGGTCAGACAGTGTTTAAGATAGGGGGAATATCCTTTTGGAGGCCGAGATGAGGAAAACATTTTTTACCCAGAGAGTGGCGAGGGACGTCTCTGAATTCTCTGCCACAGAGGTAGTTGAGGCCAGTTCATTGGCGATATTTAAGAGGAGTTAGATGTGGCCCTTGTGGCTAAAGGGATCGGAGGTATGGAGAGAGGCAGGTACAGGATACTGAGTTGTATGGATTCAGCCATGAATATAATTGAATGGCGGGTCGAGGCTCGAAGGGCAAATGGCCTACTCTGCACTATTTTTCTATGTTTCTATGTTTATGTCAACCATTCCTTGTCTCTTCCATGTAAGTGTCTGCCTGTCCACTAAGTTACTCCAGCATTTTGTGTCTATCTTCTAATATAAACCGAGCTTCTGCAGTTCCTTCGTATAGCTTTCCTATATAAATATTACCAATCATTTTATACTAAGTATGTGGATCAATTTGAATTTTACATTAGTTAATCCTGTGTAATCCAAGCCTCTTGCACCACGTAGTGGAGGCCGCAATGGGTTTGATACTGCTGGGATACTTTGTTATTATAGGAATTATAATTACTTAAAGATTGTGTTCAGTTTTAGGACATGCGTGTTATAGGAAGGTGTTGTCAGGCTGGGAACGGGTGAGAGACGATTCACGAGGATGTTGCCAGGACTCGAGGGCCTGATGTTATAGGAGAGGTTGAGCAGGGGCTGGGACTCTGGATTTCCATGGAGCTGCAGTGGAGGATGAGGGGCGATACGCTTATAGAGGGTGTTACTGGATCAGGGAGAGGAATTAGATCGGGTAGGACGCCACAGTGTCTCGTTGCAGAGTAGGGGAATCTGAGGACCAGAGGACTTCAGGATCTAAGTGAGGGGGAAAAGATTTAATAGGGAACTGAGGGGTAATTTTTAATGGTTATATATTTATATATTTTGTACTGTTCATTATGTCTGTTGTTTGCACTTCTGGGTGAGATGCTAAACTGCATTTCGTTGCCTTTTGTACTGTTATACACTGCCTGGGACAATAAAGTTGCTGATCTGAATCTGAATCTGGATACTGAAACCTTTAAAAAGTGAGGGCGGTGGGGTGCTATGGAACGAGCTGTACAGAGGAGGTTAGTTGAGGCGAGGCTATTCCAAAAAAAACCGTTTTGAATATTTAGAGGTACATGGATAGGACGGGATTGTAGAGGGACATGGGTCCCAACGCAGGCAGGTGAGTCTAGTGTGGTACTAGTGAGACTATTATTTTGGGGACGGTGTTTTGCTGTCTTTTTGGTTTGTGGGCAAGTTGGGCCAAAGGGTTATTTTCCACATCTGTTTAAAAATAATTAAAAAATAAATCAATGATATCTTTTATGTGTCATCGCACAGAGGTAGAACGAGTATTTGTGGTTGCAACTTTCCCATCCGATGTCATAACTATAAACAAGCGTCAATAAAATTTTAGGATACCCAGAGAAACATTGTTTATGTTAAGTAAAAAAAATATACTAAAACAGTTAATTACAGTTTAAAGTGCCAGAGAAGCTGTGTATGGCCGGGTCGATTGGAGGGGGTGGGGGGGGGGGGGGGGACTCAGAGTGAGTGATCCGGGTTCAGAGCAGCTATATTGTCTCACTGGGGAGAAGCTGTCCTAAGTGGTGGTTGGGTCCGGCGTAGAAGGCCTTGTAACGTGTCTGCCGGAAGTAGGATGTCGAAGCAGACTGTATTACAAGGGTGTGAGGTTGGTCTGTTGTTGTGGATGCTGACGCTGTCTTTGAGGGCACGTTGTTTTTAAATAGTAGATGCCTCCATGATGAGCGTGTCTGTGTCCCAATTACTTGTCTGCACTCTGTGGAGGGCGGCGGTTGTACAGGTACCCTCTGTCCTGCCGTCCGTGCAGCTGAGATGTACCACAGCTGATGCCACATACCAGCGTTAGTATGTGCTCTGTGGTTGCAGCGGGTAGAAGGTGCGTAGCAGCTGTGGGGTCAAAACCGGGTCTGTTTTTCAATGTTTCAGAGGAACAGAGGTCGTGTGCTGAGAGCCTTTTTTGTCTCAGCGCTAGCGGTGTTGGTTGGAGCTCATTGTGAGGTCTCTGTAGATGTGAGGGCACCAGAAATCCTAACTTGACTCCTTTGACCCTATGACCTAGAGTTGCATAGAATCAGGGCTTTCAGGCCCATCAAGCCCACATTGACGCATGTTACACTATTCCTACCTTAATCCATACTTAATTCTTAAATTGGGTGAGTTTAGTTAAGAGGTGTGTGGTAACAGGCCCAAAATTCCACGAACTAGGCCCGTTCCCACACACCAGGTACAATTTTTACATTTTTATACCAAAGGCCCATCGACACACAAACCTGCAGTCTTTGGGTGGTGTGGGAGGAATCCGCAGAGAGCCGGAAGAGAAACCCACGCTAGTCACGGGGAGAACCTTACAAACACACGTACGCAGGTAGACCCCGTGGTTAGGGTGTCAAAAACTTCCGGCGGTCTCTGGCGCTGTTGACACGGCTAGCTAACTCTCCCGCTGGCCATATGTTCTAGTTATGTTCTTGCAACCAACGTTTTTGTTTTTTTGAATTTAGTTTCGTTCTTGATACTTGATGTATAGTGTTGATGTTGAGATAATTAGTTTGTGCGTTTGTGACTTGCTGTAAGGAAGATATTTATTGTACCTGGACTTCCTCGTACCTGTACTCATTTACGCAAGCATAGTAAGACGAATTACTAACAAAACGCAAGCTGTATCATAGCTATTCTTTTACCTGCCATATAGAAATTGCTTCAGTCCTTCGGTGAGAAGAAAAATAATTGTCTTCACACTACTATTAGCAACACTGGAGTTATGCTGATATTGTCTATCAGAATACATTTGATTATCACCATCTTCAACCCCGTTCAAGTTGTAGTTTAGAATAGTACTCTGCAGATTTGTATTTTAATTGGTGTTTGGTGTGATATATTAACTCGCCACTGTTCTATGTACGAAACTCTAGAACTGGTTATCCGCCCACGCTCGAAGATGCTACACTGGTTCCAGTTCATCTTTAGATATGCAGCCATACTCAGCGTACTCGCCTTCTTATTTAACAAGACCTATTACCATACACACCCTCATATTCACTTGGACATTATTCTAGAACCCTTAGCTTTTCGCATACCAAGAACTAACAAAGAAATTGGAGTGGAGACGTGCATTGTAAATTCAAAGCTCCTTCTGGACTGGGAAACACTCTGCCTTAGTCCATAAAGAATTATTAGCTCATTTCGTTCTATTTAGAAAAATACACTTTTACAACTTGCCTTATAAAACCATTGTACCTTGTTTCTGTATTAGGAGTCTTTCGAGTCGCCTTTATCAAGCTTGCTTGTGTTGTGATCATTTTGGCATAGTTGAATTGTATATGCAGTGTGGCCATTTACACTTACGTGATTATTGTATTGCGTAGGTGTAACAATATTATGTCCACAATACTATGAAATAAATATATCATTGTAATAATGTTGGACGATCCCTTGAAAACGAAGATGACTGTCCATTCAAGGAGTTATCCATGAATTAACTTGTTGTCAACTTGTTTCACTGTACTTTGTGGCATGTGACAATTTAAACTACACCTGACTTGACATGACATTCACCTGACGCTAGGGGTAATTTACAGGACCAATTAACTACCGACCCGCAAGTCTTTGGATGTGGGAGGATAACCAGACTCACTGCCCTTCCCGGGACCACCACTCAGCATCGTGCACGGTAAGCCTACCTGGTCACGTCTCAGACCCCCATCCCTGCCGCTTCCGGATTCCTGCAGGAGTCTTCCCAAACCCCGCACCAGGCGCAGTGTCAGCGTAGAGTTGCTGCCTTATGGGCAATGTCCCCACTGTAGTCGAGTAATTTCAAGAGGGTTCTCCCGAGTTTCCCCTGATTCGAACCGGAGAATTAGGTAATGGCCGCTGTAGGGCACTCTGGCACCTCAGTGGACACGTTTCATCATGTTGGAAAATTTCACGAGGTTACCGGTTTCCACGAGTACCTGCTGTTAGCGTTACGAGCCACTAAGAAACGTCCCCGAGCTCCGTACTACACCGATACGTACATTCTACGTGCTTACTACGAGTTTGATTTTGTTTTTTAAACTCGGAAGAGCTCTTGAATTAGACAGCCGCTTTAATGGGCCGTGTCCCACTTTAGACACAACACACAGACACACTCTCACACACACACAGACAACACACACACCACACCACACGTGACACACACACACACACACACACGCACACAGCACACACACCACTCTCCACAGCAGACACTTCGCACACTCACACACCGCCACACACACACTACACACACACCACAGCACACACCGCACAACACACACACACCACACACACACATCCACAGCACACACACACACACACATGACACTCACGCATACACACACACACACACCACACACACACACAACACACACACACACACACTCTCACAGACACAGCACTCGACACACACACTACGTGCACACACACACTCACAACACACACTCACTGCACCACACACGCAAAGAGTCACACACACACACACACACAACACGACACACACACAGCACACACACCACACTCAACAATCAACACCCACCACACACACACACACTGCGCGCGCGCACACACACACACACCGCCACCCTCCCCCCCTTTCCTTCCACCAGCCCGTTATGAGGCGGGGACAGGGGGGCAGGGGGGGTGTGGGGGAGTGCTTCTTCTGAGTAAAATTCACAGTGCGCAAAGCCCAGACAATGTGTGATACGCAGACACAATCACGCCATGATATAGGTAAGGTTGGCGCTGTAATCAGAAGACGGCTCCAAAGCACAGTGTATGGTAAGTCCTTAAATGAAGGGAGGGGGACGAGTGAGCGGGGGGGGAGGGGGGGAATAGAGGGAGGCGAGGAGTGTTGTAGGACAACTTTTAAGAAGCCCAGTGATACAGGCTGTGAAGCTCGTGCGGAAATTAGCATTACCTGGTCTGTTATTCGCGTTTGGTTCTTGAAAAACCACTGCTTCCGTGTTTGTTTTCAATGAGTCAACGAATTGCCGGTCTGCACTCGGCTCCAACCTACGGGAACTTGTCCTCCTGGGACCCACCGCCACTGCACCCACGGTGCAGGCGAAACTGACTCGCTTCTCTCCATGGGAGTCTTCAGTTTGGTTCGGCCGCTGAATTTTCCTCGACATGTCGAAAAAATCTGCGGCAGCCATAATGATGGTCTTGCGACTAGTTCCCATGAATGAATGGGGAGAGCGCTCACGAACATGGGAAGGGCGGACTCCCCCGGCAAGCCAGCCGGCGAACATGTGGCGTCCGCATAGTCTCTGGCATTCGGTCCTAAAAAGTCGCCTAAGTGGGAGCAGGTCCCATAACAGTGCTTTACAGCCAGAGACCCGGGTTCGATCCCGACCACGGGTGCTGTTGGTACGTGAGTTTTGTATCGTTCGCCCCGTGACCTTGCTGTGGGTTTTCTTGTGATCTTCGGTTTTTCGCCTCCACACTCCAAAGCCAACGGTATTGCAGGTTGATTGGCTTGCTGTGATAAGTGAATTGTCCCTAGTGTGTGTAGGTAAGTGTTAGATAGTGCGGGGGTCGGCTGGGTCGGCGCCGGCGGTACTCGTTTGCCGAAGGGACTGTTTAGCGAGAAATGTTTGTCTGACATGTGCACCTGTCGTGGTAGGTCAATAGTCGCCAAGAGTGTCGTATTAAGTCTTCTTCTTCACCTTGAACCTATGTCCTCTGGTTCTCGATTCCCCTTACTATGGGCAAGAGATTCTGTGCATCTACTCCGATCTATTCCTTGGGTGTTGCCAGGATTTTGAAGAGTAAGCATGCAGTACTGCAGGCAGTGATAGAAAGGTTAATGGCATGTGGACCTTCATGTGAATGAGAGTGGTTTGAGTGTATAGGAATAAGAGGTCCTTTGCAAGTTGTACAGGGACCCTGGTGAGAGTCCATCACTGGAGGCATTGTGTGCAGTATTTGGTCTCTTACTTGAGGAGGGACATCCTTGCTATTGACGGCAATGTTGCAGTGTAGGTTCACAGGTTAATTCCAGGTGTGGCGGGACTGTCATTGAGGAATAGGAGTTGGAAAAGATTGGGATTGTATTCGCTGAATTGGAATTTTAGAAGGATGAGAGGGATATCGTTTATAGAAAGATATACGCATATAAAAGGATGATGCTTCATGGACAAGTAGATGCAGAGAAAAACTTGTTCACCATGTTTGGGGGAGACCAGGGCCAGGGGCCAACTCAGTCTGTTAGAATGAAGGGTGATGGCCATTTAAAAGTGAGATGGAAAACAACTTTTTCACCCAGAGACGTTGTGGAATTTCTGGAATTTGTGGAGGCCAAATCACTGGATGAATTTAAAGATAGGTTAGATAGAGCTCAGGGGCTAGCGAAATCGCAATGGATTATTGGGGAGAAGGCGAAGGCACGGGTTACTGATTGTGCACGAGTAAGCAATGATCATATTGATGGTGGTGCTAGACTTTGGAGGGCCTAATGGCCTCTCCTGCACCTATTTTCTATGTTTCGTACGTCTACAGCTCGCTTGCCCAGGAGGTAGGGGGGAGAAAAGTGCGCCAAGACCAACGAGTAGGTTGGAAAGACGGGATTACATCTTTAGCAATATGGGAGGTGCGTTCAGTAGAACTGATGTAATTTCGTATTTGCTGTCTCCGAGGACAAGGAGGGGGCGAAGAGAGCATGATCACAAGAGATAGGTTAGTTTTATTGTCACGTGTTCTGAGGTACAGTGAAAAAGCTTTTGTTGCCGTTGCTATCCAGTCGCGGAGAGACAAATACGATGTATTACAATAATCCGAGCCGTCCAGAGTGTAACAGATAAAGGATTAGAAGTGAATAATGCTCAGTGCAGATTAAAATCCAGTAAGTTCCGATCAAAGATGTAGTGCGAGGGCGTTCCAGTGAAGGCAGAGTGGAGGGGAGGTCAAGACGTTGCTCATTGAGTTGTGGTAGGTATGTGATGTAAGTTTCAGTTGCTGATAAACAGCTGGGGAAGTAACTGTCCGGAATCTGGAGGTGTGCGTTTTCACCCTTCCTGCACTTTTCTCCCTGTGGAGAGCGCATGGGTTTCCTCCGGGCATGTGCTCCGGTTCCTCCCACAATCCCAAAGACGTGATGGGGTTTGTAGGTTAATGGTGCCTAGTGAGTGAGGGAATTAGTGGTTGCAAAAGTGGGAATAAACGGAAGGTCCGTTGGTCGGCGAGTGACTCGGTGGCCGAAGGGCCTGTTTCCACGCTGTATCTTTGAATTTTAGTTGTAGTTTTAGATTAGAGGAATACAGCGCGGTGAAACAGGCCCTTCGGCCCACCGAGTCCGCAGAACGTTTCGATCCTATCGATCGCCTGTCACACTTAACACTATCTATCAGCATGGGGACAATTTGCCAATTTGTACCAGGCCAATTAACCTACAAACCTGTAAGGGGGAAACCGGAGCAGTCCCTGAGAAACCCACGGGGTCATGGGAGAGAACATGCAAACTCGCTTACAGACAGCACCCGTAGTCAGGAGTCGAACAATTCGGACCGCTGAAAAATCACAAAACTAGCCCCAGAGTTGGTGGCGATGCAACCTGTTGTATTCAGTAATCCACACCATTATTCCCAGCGGAAAGAAGGCGTCAAACTTTGAAAAGGAACAAAAACTAAGTGGCTGTCGTGCTTGAATGGCGCATGTGCATGCATGATGACTGGAGACGCTCAGGTTTTATACTGCGATGTTGACTCATGTCTTAATTTCTCCCTGAGTTGCTCTTTTATAAAATAGAAACGCATGCAATTTAAAACATAGTCATTCACACGATAGCTGTCAGGTGCGGGAGTCACGAATGAGTCTTCAGTTGGCAACCAGACTTAGAAGCTGACGTATTATTGGAGCTGAGTGTACTATTATTTCCGCGAAACAGGTCAAACTATCCTGTGTTTGAACAAGCGGCCGTAGGAGGTGTTGAGGCTTAGGACTATCAGTAACCAGGGTTGCCAACTGTTCCCGTATACCGGGACATCCCGTATGTTGGGCTGAATTGGTTTGTCCACGTGCTTATGGGGACCAGCCCTTGTCCCGTATTTGACTGTGGACTACTGGGTCGGTCAGTGCGCCAGTCCTAGTCCCCACGCGTGTCACCGGGTCCCAAGTTAGTGCAGCCCATGGATGTGCAGGCAGCAGCAGCAGCGCAGCAGCGCCTCGCCTCGTGGCCCGTCGGATCGTACGGTCAGCAGGCCGCCAGCTGGCTAGTTCGACCTTCGGACCTTCGCTTACCGCCCACACGCACCAACCACCCCTCCTCGCTTGCTCGAGGTTACGATCAATGCATGTAGAAACATAGAAGAAATAGAAAATAGGTGCAGGAGGAGGCCATTCGGCCCTTGAGCCAGCAACGCCATTTATTGTGATCATGGATCTGATCGTCCCCTATCAATTACCGCCGTGCTGCCTTCTCCCCATATCTCCCTTTGAACTCCACTAGCACACCTAGAGCTCTAGAATCTAACACTTTCTTAAATGCCATCCAGTGATTTGGCCTACCGTACTACGTTCTGTGGCAGGAATTCTCCATAAATTCCACAACTCTCTGGGTGAAAAAGTTTTTTTTTCTCACCTCAGGTCTTAATGACCTCCCCGTTATTCTAAGACTCTGTGGCCCCTGGTTCTGGATCTCACCCAATATTAGGGTACATTTTTCCTGCATCTAGCTGTGTCCAGTCCTTTTATAAATTTATGCAACATCTTTCCACAACATCGGTTCATGAGTTGGACGGGGGCGCACGGACTTGGTTGCGCGCGGCGTCGCGCGACCCGAGGGTCAGAATCTCCTCATGCTTGGCATCTGCCGGGCTGGGGTCTTTGTGCTGCAGGTCCAGCACCCGGGCTCCAACTCCTTCATTTTCACCCTAAAGCCACGGCCCAGTCTGGTCAACGAGATTGCCGTCAGGAATTTGTCCGCTCGTATGTTTGACCCTGTGTCCCCTTAATTTGGAGCGAGATAAGGTTTTGCAGCCCTAATCGCAACGTTTTAAGAAACATTCAGGGACAGGAACATGGACAAGACGGGTTTTAAGAGGCAAATGCGGGCAAGTGTGGGAGCAGTGTAGAAGGGACATGTTGGGCGGTGTGGGCGAGTTGGGGCAAAAGGGCTGTTTCCACCTCTATGGCTCTTGAGTCTATATATTTGTGTAAGTTCAGGTTAGTTTAGTAAGTATTGTACGTTCTGCTTAGGAAGAACTGCAGATTGCTGGTTTACACCGAGGATAGACACAAATTGGCTGGAGTAAACTCACTGGTCAGGCGCATTCAGGAGAGAAGGAGCTTTATAAAGCATATTACAGAGCAACACAGGAATAGGCCCCAATGTCCGTGCCAAAAATGATGCCAAGTAAATGATGCCAAATACCCCTCAAATCTGAAATCTCAAATCAGAAGAAGGGTCTCGACCCGAAACGTCGCCAATCTCTTCTCTCCATAGATGCTGCCTCACCCGCTGAGTTTCTCCCGCATTTTTTGTCTTCCCTCAAATCTCCGCATATCCTTGTGTCAATGTAAAAGGCCCCTACAGCACCATTATCGCTCCAGCACTTTGTGCCTTTTTTATTTAGCTGTACTTCATAAATCATAGAAATATAGAAACTTAGACAATAGGTGCAGGAGTAGGCCATTCAGCCCTTCGAGCCAGCACCGCCATTCAATTCGGTTCAATGGACTGATCATCCAAAAATCAGTACCCCATTCCTGCTTCTCCCCTTATCCTAGATTCCGATATAGCCCCTAAGAGCTAAAATATAAACTCTCTCTTGAAAAGAAATCTATCCATGTGAATTGGCTCACCACTGCCTCTGTGGCAGAGAATTTCCTCAAAGATCACAACCTGTCTTCTTGGTGGAAAAGGTTGTTTTCCTCGTCACAGTACCGAAATGGCCGACCACCTTGTATTCTTAAACTGTGACTCGCCCTGGTTCTGGACTCCCCCAACATCGGGAACATTTTCCCTGCATCTAGCCTGTCCAATCCCTTACGAATTGTATATGTTTCTCTCAGATCCGTATTTAAGAAGCATATTATAGATTATCTTGCATGTCTTATAACCACGCCTTACTTCCCAATGTCATCTTCTGTTGTTCGTCAGTGCCATTGTTTTAAATGACTAGTTAATACGTCAACATTTGGAATGGGATCAGCTTACTGAAAAATGTGCTGAGTAATGACAGTGTCGTAACGCATAGAGTGATACAGTGTGGAAACAGGCCCTTCGGCCCAACTTACCCACACCAGCCCAACATGTCCCAGCTATATTAGACCCACTTGGTCCATATCCTTTCAAACCTGTCCTATCCATGTACCTGTCTAACCGCTTCTTAAATGTCGGGATAGTCCCAGCCTCAACTACCTCCTCTGGCAACTAGCATTAGTGGCAGTTTGGCATTGCCTTTAATCTTCCAAACAAACAGATGCATTTCATTTATTCTTTAAAACTTTTCATATCCCTACTTTCCCTCTCCCGTATCTCGTCTCCCAAGAAGGCCTGAATGGCCTACTCCTGCACCGATTGTCTATTGTCTATCGATCCCGAGAACGTCACCCATTCTCTTCTCTTCCACAGGAATGTATGCTGCCTGTCCGCGAGTTACTCCAGCTTTTTGAGTCTACCTTCGGTGTAAACCAGCATCTGCAGCTCCTCGTTCCTTTCCTTCTTACATCTTTAACATGAGATGATAGACACAAAATGATGGTAGTAACTCAGCTGAGGGGCGGGCCCAAACATCTCTGGAGAGAAGGAATGGGTGACGTTTCGGGTCGAGACCCTTCTTCAGAGATCTGAGAAGAGATGAGAACAGTGGAGAGAGGCATGCTGGAAGTTTGAGTGAAACGCAAAGTGGTGGAGGAACTCAGCGGGTCAGGCAGCATCGATGGAGGGAATGGACACAGCTTCAGACTTTGGCCAGTCTGGTGCAGAGGCTCCCTGTCCCAGAGAACCGGCCTGCTGTAACATCTGGGGCCACAAGAGGGAGCGTCGAGACCAGACAGGGCAATGGTTCCTTAGGGAGTGGACATGGGGAGAGAGAGACAGAGGGGAGTGGGAGAGAGAGAGGAGTGTGTGAGAGAAGAGAGAGAGAGGGTGGGGGATGGAGGGAGGGTAACAAATGGAGGGGGAGAAGGGGGGGAGGGGGAGAATGGAGGGGGAGGTGGAGTGAGGAGAGGGGGTGGAGAGAGTGTGGACCAGGAAGGAGAAGAGGGAGAGTGTACACCACAAACTCACATAGAAACATATTCAAGAAGGAACTGCAGATGCTGGAAAATCGAAGGTAGACAAAAATGCTGGAGAAACTCAGCGGGTGAGGCAGCATCTATGGAGCGAAGGAAATTGGCAGCGTTTCGGGCTGAAACCCTTCTTCAGACAGAAACATATTTTCTTAGGTGCAGGAATAGGCCATTCGGCCCTTCGAGCCAGCACCACCATTCAATATGATCTTGGCTGATCATCCGGAATCAGTACCTCGTTCCGGCTTTCTCCCCATATCCCTTGATTCCGTTAGCCCCACGAGCTAAATCCAACTCTCTCTTGAAAATATCTAGAGAATTGGCCTCCATTGCCTTCTGTGGCAGAGAATCGCACAGATTCACAACTCTCTGGGTGAAAAAGTTTTTCCTCATCTCAGTCCTAAAAGGCCGACCCCTTATTCTTAAACTGTGACTCCTGGTTCTGGACTCTCCCAATATCGGGAACATGTTTCCTGCATCTACCCTGTCCAATCCTTTAAGAATTTTAATATGTTTCTATTAGATTCCCTCTCATCCTTCTAAATTCCAGTGAATGCAAGCCCAGTCGACCCATTCTTTCATCACAATAGACAATAGACAATAGGTGCAGGAGTAGGCCATTCGGCCCTTCGAGCCAGCACCACCATTCAATGTGATCATGGCTGATAATTCACAATAAGTACCCCGTTCCTGCCTTCGCCCCATATCCCCTGACGCCGTTCTCTTTAAGGCTCCTATCTAGCTCTCTCTTGAAAGCATCCGGAGAACCGGCCTCCACCGCCCTCTGAGGCAGAGAATTCCACAGACTCACCGCTCTCTGTGAGAAAAAGTGTTTCCTCGTCTCCGTTCTAAATGGTTTACTCCTCTTTATCACCGCTCCCTCCGGTAAAAGAGACCACTCTTTCATCACAGCCGCTGATGGTGAGCCGCAGCGACCCGGGTTCAATCCCGAGCTTGTGTGCTGTCCGTGTGGAGTTTGCACGCTCTCTTTGTGGCCGCCTGGGTTTTCTCCCTCGATACACCACTTTCCCAAGGACACGGAGCTGGCAGGTCAGCTGCCCGTTGCAAATTGCCCCAGGTGTGTGAAATGTGTGTGAGGAGATGATAGAACCGTACAGAACAGGAACAGGCCATTTGGCCCACAGTGTCTATGCTGGACATATTGCTGTGAGACATTAACCTCATTGACCTCCATATTATCCAAATCCCTCCATTTCTCCATATCCATGTGCCTATCTAAAAGCCTCTTTAATATCTTCCTCCAGCACCGCCCCTGGCAGAGTGTTCCACCCACCCACCACCCTATGTTAAAAAATATTGTCCGCACATCTCCTTTAATCTTACAGCTATGCCCTCTAGTCTTTGACATTTCCATCCTGGGACAGAGATTCTGACTGCTTGTCATATGCATCCAGGATTTTCTCGTTATACAGCGCGGAAATGCTTTTAGTTTAGTGGGTTTCTTATTGTAGGTTAGCGCTTACAGCGCGGAAACTTAGCCCTTCAATTTTCCCATCGGGTCCGCGCCGACCAGCGATCCCCGCACATTAACGCCATCCTACACCCACTAGGGACAATTTACACGCACACACCAAGTCAATTAACACACAAACCTGCGCGTCTTTGGAGTGTGGGAGGAAACCGAAGATTCTCGGTTTTGTTAAACCACAGCAGGTCACGGGGAGAACGTGGGACAAACTCCGTACAGACAGCACCCGTAGTCGGGATCGCCGGGTCTCTGGCGCTGTGAGGCAGCAACTCTACCCCTGCACCACTGGACTCCCTCTCACTTTTATATACTTCTATCAGGTCTCCCCTCAACTTGCGATGGTCCAGAGAAAATAATTCAAGTTTATCTAAGGTAGACAAAAGTGCTGGAGAAACTCAGCGGGTGCAGCAGCATCTATGGAGCGAAGGAAATAGGCAACGTTTCGGGCCGAAACCCTTTTTCAGACTGATGTAGGGTGGGGGGGGGGGGCGGGTGGGGGAGAAGAAAAAAAAAAAGAAGAAGAAGAGGAGCCCGAGGGCTGAGGGAGAGCATGAGAAGTGGGAGGAGACAGCAAGGGCTACCGGAAATTGGAGAATTCAATGTTTATGCCACTAGGGTGCAGACTGCCCAAGGGGAATATGAGGTGCTGCTCCTCCAATTTCCAGTGGTGCTCACTTGGCCATGGAGGAGGCCCAGGACAGAAAGGTCGGATTTCGGAATGGGAAGGGGAGTTGAAGTGCTGAAGCCACGGGATGAGCAGGTTGGGTTGATGTGGACCCGAGCGGAGGTGTTCGGCGAAAATCGATCGCCAAAGCCTACACTTGGTCTCACCGATGTAGAGCAGCTGACATCTAGAGCAGTGGATGCAATAGATGAGGTTGGAGGTGATACAGGTGAACCTCTGTCACAGCTGGAACGACTGCTTGGGTCCTTGAATGGAGTGGAGGGGGGAGGTAAAGTGACAAGTGTAGCATCTCTTGCGATTGCATGGGAAAGTGCCCGAGGAGGGGGTGGTGCGGGAGGGAAGGGAAGAATTGACCAGGGAGTTACGGAGGGAGCGGTCTTTGCGGAAAGCAGACAGGGGGGGAGATGGGTAGATGTGGCAAGTGGTGGGGTCACGTTGGAGGTGCCTGTTTATCTAAACTCTTCTTGTTGCAGTAACCCTCTAATCCAGGCAACGTTCTGATAAGCCTTTTGTGCATGCTCCAGAACTGCACGCAATACAGTACTCCAACCCCGGCCTAACCGATGTCTAATAAAGATTAGTGTACATATACGCTGGGCTTGGTAGGCTGAAGGTGTGCTTCCTTATTTTGCTGAGAGATCAAAGCCAGATCACAGCACGGTTTGGGAACAGCTCCGGACAAGGCCGCAAGAAAATTGTGGACGCAGCCCAGACCATCGCACAAACCAACTTCCCTTCTATTGACTCCATCTACACCTCGCGCTGCCTCGGCAAGGCCAGCAGCATCATCACGGACCACTCCCTCATTAAATTAAACCAAACTTAAAGAATTTCTCAACTGAGATCTGACACCATATACATAATTGGGCTCTTTGACAGATCACATTTCCCAACGCAATTCATAGAAAAGTAATTTGTCACCAAACCCCACAAGGTAACCAAAATTTGAAATGCCATATTCAAGTCAAGTCAAGTTTATTTGTCACATACACGTACAGGATGTGCAGTGAAATGATACTGGCAATGCCTGTGCATTATGTAAAAACAACAGAACACAACAGAACAGAACAGAACCAGTATTTACTTATTAGAAGAAAAAAAGACAAATCAGTAAGTTAGTTCCTGGTGAGATCAGAGTTTACAGTCCTGATGGCCTGTGGGACGAAACTCTGTCTCATCCTCTCTGTTTTCACAGCGTGACAGCGGAGGCGTTTGCCTGACCGTAGCAGCTGGAACAGTCCGTTGCTGGGGGGGAAGGGGTCCCCCATAATGTTGCTGGCTCTGGATCTGCACCTCCTGGTGCATAGGTCCTGCAGGGGGGGTGAGTGTAGTTCCCATAGTGCGTTCGGCAGAGCCTTCCTGTCCTGGGCAGAGCGGTTCCCAAACCAGATTGTGATGCTGCCGGACAAGATGCTTTCTACAGCCCCAGAGTAGAAGCACTGAAGGATCCTTAGAGAGACTCTGAATTTCCTCAACTGCCTGAGGTGGTAAAGGCGCTGCCTTGCCTTACTCACCAGTGCGGCAGCCTGTATTGTCCATGTCAGATCCTCTATGGTGTGGACCCCCAGGTATTTACAGCTGCTCACCCTATCCACAGTATCCCCATTTATCTCCAGTGGCGTGTTTGTCCTCGGATGTTGTGCCCTTCTAAAATTCTGGAAACACTCAGCAAGTCAGTCAGCATCTACAGAGAAAGGAAGGGATTTATTCTTTCAGGTCAAAGACCCTCCATCAGAACCGATAAACTAAGGTAAAGGTTTAGAGATACAGCGCGGAAACAGGCCCTTCGGCCCAACTAGTCCGCACCGACCAGCCTTTAACCTGCCTCCACCGCCCTCTGAGGCAGAGAATTCCACAGACTCACCACTCTCTGTAAGAAAAAGTGTTTCCTCGTCTCCGTTCTAAATGGCTTACTCCTTATTCTTAAATTGTGGCACCTGGTTCTGGACTCCCCCAACATCAGGAACATGTTTCCTGTCTCTAGCGTGTCCAAGCCCTTAACAATCTTATATGTTTCAATGAGATGCCCTCTCATCCTTCTAAACTCCAGAGTATACAAGCCCAGCTGCTCCATTCCCTCAGCATATGACAGTCCCGCCATCCCTTGTAATCACATCCGACCTCCCTCCCCCCAATCACAATGCCTCAGAAGCTCACTAGAAGGTCGGACTACATTTACCAATGAGTTTGATGACATTTCCTCGAACTGGCATGAATGTGCAGTTCCAGAAAATGGTGACAACCACATTGTCTGTTGTGGAGTTTGTCACCGAATTAGCTTCTTATCATAGACATCCTACCCAGCGGCTGAAGATAGACACAAAAAGCTGGAGTAACAGCGGGTCAGGTAGCATCTCTGGAGATAAGGAATGGGTGACGTCTTGGGTCGAGACCCTTCAGACTGAGAGTCAGGGGGGGAGGGAGACATAGGGAGAACGTACAGGAGCCTGAAGACTGCAATGACCAGGTTCAGGAATAGCTACTTCCCCACAGCCATCAGGCTATTAAACTCAACTCAAACAAAACTCTGAACATTAATAGTAAGATTAAATGAGAACTTACCAGTTTGAAGTTTGATCTTTATTTATGAGGAGTTACGATGAGGGATTACGTGCCCTCCGCTCCCAAACCCTCTATTATAAAGGTCAACTGGTATATAAAGTTCTCTCTTATCTTACTATGTTAGTCAAGTTTAGTATCTGTGATTTCACACCACTGCTTTGAAGAATGTCGTGCATGCGTGCTGGCGGGGTCTTCACGTAATCCCTCATCGTAACTCCTCATAAAATAAAGATCAAACTTCAAACTGGTAAGTTCTCATTTAATCTTACTATTTTACTTCGGAGTCACGTGAATGACTACGTGAAGATTTCAAAGCTCTGTGATTTCATGCCCTGGAACGAGTCCATGCTCACACACTGCCACGCTATGATGTAACGTATTTCAGACATGAAACTATGCTGAAAAACAAAAAGGTATTTATTTCATACCTAAAATAATAATGCCCCTACATTGGGTAATCATGAAACAGAACTTAAAGTTTTCCCTGCAAATGTCTCGGGAGTGGCCACGGGTTTATTATAGAAGCGCTGAAAAGTCTGTTCATTGCTCCAACCCGCTGTTGCAAGGATGTGGTCCATTGGAACTTCCATCATCCTTGCCGCCGATGTGGATGCAGCCCTGGTGGAGTGAGATTTAAAAATATTAGTGTCCACCCCCGCTGTACCCAATACCACCCTTAACCATCTGGAAATGGTTTGTACTGTGACTTTATGGTGAGGGCGTTTGTGGCTAATAAGTAATGCCCTCTCCGTGCCCCTGAGACTCTTGGTGACCTCTATATATAGCAATATATATGTCACGATGCAGAGCCGACAATCTGCAGGATAGGCCAGAAATTGGCCAGTGGATCCGGGTCTATCCTGTTTAAGTAACCCCTGTATTAGGAAAGTTATCTTGTCTTTTTTAATGTACATGACGTCCATACTTAATTTATGTAGGGACTGGACCTGTTGTGCTGTTACAAGTGCCATTAACATAACCATTTTATAGGTTAATTTATCCAGTGTGAGTCCCGATATAGGTGTCCATCCTCGAAGCATAGTCAGCACTATGCTTATGTCCCATATATGGGTGTGTCTGGGCCTGGGGGGATTAGAATTAAATATACCCCTCATCAGTTTAGATACCAGTGGGTGTGATCCCACAGCCAGGTGATCACACCCTCGGCCCAGATAATTGGATAGGGGACTCGGGCACAATTAATGGCACTGTAGCTCAATCCCTCATCAAAATGAGGGTAGCCAGGAACTCCAGCACTTCAGTGATGGTGGCTGTGTCATATGAAGTGTTCGTCCTGGTGCAGAACACTTCCCATTTCTTCACATATGTGAGATATTGTCTTCTGGTGGACTCCCCCTGCACGACGCTGTGATGACATTTATCGTCCTGTCGGAAAGTCCGTAGTCCAGAAATGGCCTGTTCAGAATCTGCAAACCAACAGGTTAAATTCGGTCATGACACGGATGGACTTTCCCCTGTCACAGGGGTGTACCAAAAAGGCTTGGACGTTTATTGATCCGAATGCAGGGTTCTGCGGCCATATTTTGTACTACTGGGAACCATGGTTGGGTAGGCCAGTCGGGAACAACCAGGATACCCAAAGTGGTGTCTTGTTTGATTTTTTGTAAGACCCGACTGATGAGGCAGAGGTGGGGAAAAGCATAGAAAAACAAATCCCCTCAATATAGCGAGAAAGCGTCCATCGCTACTGCCCCGGAGTCTGGTTCCCAAGCAACATATGTTGGTAGTTGGTGATTTAATCTGGATGCAAAAAGGTTGATTTCTGGTGTCCCATACCGTTCTATAATATCGGCAAATACTTTCCGATCCAACATCCATTCGGTGTTGTCGTTGAATTTGCATGACCTGGTGTCCGCTACTGTATTTAGCTTACCTGGAAGGTAAGTGGCTGAGATCCAGATATTCCTTTCCAGACACCAGTTCCAGATATTATTAACCAATTTATCACATGATATCGACTTTATTCCACCCATATGATTAATGTATGCCACCACAGTGGTATTATCAATCTGTAATCGTACATGCAAATGGTGCATGTCTGAGCAGTAGGCCCGGAGTCCAGAAACACTCCATGAAATGCTCCAAACAGGGTATTATTCTAGATAAGTCGACCGAAACGTCGCCTATCTCTTCGCTAGTGCTGCTCCAAAACAGGGTTAATTCTTGTGCACTCCATCTGCCACCACAACTAGAGGTGGTATTAGTTGCTCCCCAACCTTTTGCACTGGCATCAGTCTGTAAAGTAACCGTGGGATTCATAATAGTGATGGGGTTAGAACAATGCTGAATATTGTCTATCCACCAATTTAACTCTAATTTAGCTTCCCCTGTTCCATAGGCCTATCAAAATGGCCTGCATGAGTTTTAAGAGCTAATATTTTTGCTCTTTGTAGATTTTGGTAATGGAGTGGTCCAAATTGTGCTGCTGGAAATGCAGCCACTAGTTTCCCAATCACTCTGGCTACTTGCCGAATGGATGGTTTTCTGATGCTAGTGAGGCTTTTACATGCTTCCGTCAAGTCTGCCACTTTGTTTGGTGGCAAGGTGATAGACATTTGAACAGAATCGATAGTGAACCCCAAATAATCCATGGTAGTGGAGGGTCTCAATTTTGATTTATCTGTATGTATGATAAATCCCAGCTTTTGAAAAAGATGCTTTGTGGCTGATACTGCCAATGTGGCCAACTCTAAATTTTCCCCTACAATGAGAATATCATCAAGGTTAGGCCATAACAATATGGTTTTTGTTTCCTCAAATGTGCCAAAGCTGGTTTTCACAATTTGGTAAACAGCCTGGGTGCCGATGATAACCCGTTGGGTAAGGCCTTATACTGCCAAAGCTGTCCCATCCAGACAAATTTCAGATATTTCCGATGATCCTTGTGTATTGGTACTGAATAGTATGCATGTTTTAGGTCGATGCAAGCCATGTAGTACCTGTTAGAGATTAGCTGTTTGGCTGTGACAAACGTGTCCATTTTGAAATGGGCATACTGAACGGAATTATTCAGTTCGGTCAAATCTATAATTATGCGGCATCCGCCGTCTTTTTTTTTTGTTTTTGGTAAAAATGTTTGATACGAACTCTTGAGATTCTCTGTTTGTCTTCTCAATTACCCCTTTTGCGTTTAATCTAAAAAGTTCAGCATGGCCTTCTGTCCTTTCTTTTTGTGAAAGTATAAACTTCCGGCTAGGTGTATGCTGAACTGGGAGGGGGAGTTCGTAAACAAATTCAATTTCATATCCCTGAATACTTCCGAGTATGTAAGGATCAGAGGTAAACGTGCTCCACACATGACGAAACAAGTGCAACCGTCCCCCAACCCGTGATGAGTCTAGACATGCAATGTTTTCGAGGCAACCAGACCCACCTACCTCCATGGTTACCAGCGGTGCTGTGTTGGTTGTCTCTGTTTCTTCTTGTTCTGTTGTGTTGCTGCATTGTGGGGTTGGCGCAATTTCCAAGAAGGCCAGGCTGGGCCATGGTCTAAAAAAGACCGTTGTGCAGGTGGGCCGGCCTTCGAGCTTTCGCCACCAGATGGTCTCTTGTTGTAGCGGTGCCTGGTGGTTGTGTAGGGGTGCTGCCGCCGCTGATATGGGGTTTTGCAGGTGGTTGGCACCTTTATCATGCCGATTGCCTTGGCCTCCTCATCCAGGTCTTTAACCTGCTTAGGGAGGTTGTCCCCAAACAGCAATGTGGGCAGCTGTGCACTGCTGGGCCTGCATAATCCCGCAAATTTGGGATTGAGTGCAGGTTTTATGATGCTCTTCCTGTAGCTGTTGATTTCAAACAGCGTATTGCACAGGAGTGCTAGAGTGTCTTGCAGCTCTTCAGGCATCTCAATCCCATCGACATTTCTGGCTACTGCTGTAATCCCAGCAGCCAGCAGCTTGAGGATTCTTTGGAGTTTCACCTCCTGGCTCCTTATGGTCGGGCTCACGTTGCCCCAAATGGGGTTGTTGACAGCAGGTACATTAAGAGAAATACAATTCTCTGGCGTAAGGTATATTTCTGCCGTATTGTTAATTGCTTGTTCCTGCAGCTGGTTAGTTACCATGTAATTTATACTGGCAGCCAGCTTGGGATGCAATGGCAGTCCTTTTTGGGTGGGCATAGCAAATTTGTTGACCATACCCAGTAGTTGTTCTTGCGGCACCCCAACACAGGTGAGTCTTCAGCCATATCCCCTTCTTCAGGGTCAGCCCAGTTCTGACCCCCAATGCTCCCCTGCGAAGAGGGTGAGACATTTGGCAGTCCTTGATAGGAAGCTGCCGTGGGTGTGCGAAGAGACCCACCGTGACTCTGCCCCTGCATAAGCAGGTCACGCTGGAGCAATTGCTCCACCATCCGCTCCATGCGGGAAAGACGCCCGCCGTCGCTATCCGCGAACGGGGTGTCCTCAGGTCCGGACCCAGCCGAGTCTACGGACCTGTCCGACTTCCGGGTGGTTTTGCCGCCAGACTGCGGCGCACCTGCGGTCTGTTGCGGCGACAAGTCGGGAGCTGCTGGAAGCACCTGCAGCTCTGGAGAGTCGGCACGCTGCTGGCTGCTTCCACAGCAGCGATTTTTGCCGCTGCTCTCCGCGATTTCCTGGACTCCATGCTGTTCTTCTTGGCTGTCAAAACACACACACAGTCTTTTCCAGAATGGTAAGTACTTACCTCCGGTGGTCTTTTAAACTTACGCTGGAGGAGCGACGCTTCCTCCCGGCTGTCGCTTCCGCAATGCGTTCGACGATATATGTCGCGCATGCGTGCTGGCGGGGTCTTCACGTAGCCACTCACGTGACTCCGAAGTAAAATTGCCCATTATCTGTTATTTGCACTTTATCAGTTTATTTATTCATGTGTGTATATATTTATATGATGGTATATGGACACGCTGATCTGTTCTGTTGCAGGTCTGGGTGAGTGAGGCCCGAAGTTTCGGGAGAGTTGAAGCGAGGTCCTGCTGGTGCCGGCGCATCGCAGCCTGGGTAGATCTCAGAGCACGGACGGAGAATTGCCGTGTACGGCGGCGGATAGCCAGTCAGCATCGATAGTCTGGCCTGGGTGCGAACTGGGAGGTAGGGAACTGGAGCTGGAAACAATGAGGTACGAGATGGAGGCGCAGGCAAGTCAATAGACAATAGACAATAGACAATAGGTGCAGGAGTAGGCCATTCGGCCCTTTGAGCCAGCACCGCCATTCAATGTGATCATGGCTGATCATCCCCAATCAGTACCCCGTTCTGATTGTCCCGAGAAAGCAAACGTGGCTGTGGTGTGGGGTCTGGGTTAGGATGTGGTCATGGAGTAGGAGGGAAGGGGGAATCCCAGAGGGAGGGCAGTGAGAGAGGAGGTCGTGAGAGTGAGTCGGTGGGGGCGCTGCGAGCTGGCTGTCCTGCCAGCATCGTGTTCGTTTTTTCTTCTATTTTTGTTTTTTTAGTGTGTCTTAATGTGTGTTTTTAATGTTGCTCTGTGTGTCATGTGTGGGGGGTGGTGTTGGGGGGTAAGGAGGAAACCGTTTTGATCGCCTCCTCCATGTTGCTTCCCCTGTGGCCTAACATAGAGGATTGGTGCAGCCTTTCCCGGAGATGCGCCTGTGGCTTCGGCTGTGGGCGCAGCAAGGACTCTTTCGCCGCGGAGCGGGCGAGCCCTCGCCGGGGGTCGCCGGAGGGGAGCGCTCCGTTCGCTGGCCCGCGGCAGCCTGAAGCCGGGGTCTGCGGAGCTCCAGCTGGCGCAGCGTCCTCAGCCTGGGATCCCTCGTTGGGGACCCGGGAGGAGAAGAGCTCCGACCGCCGGCCCGCGGCCAACTTCTACCGCGGGCGGGGCGGGGACTTACCATCCGGAGCGGGGTCCCTCGCCGGGGATCCTTGGAGGGGAGCTCCGACCGCCGGCCCTGCGGTCTGCGGTGCTTCTGGCTGCAGCACGGCGGAGACTTTAAATCTTCGACCACCGGCCTGCGGCCTACACCAACCTGAAGCCGCGGTCTCCGGTGGGGAGGCACCGATTCAGGACCTACCTGGACTTACCTTGTCTGCACATCTGGACACCCGCAGCGGCGACTGCGGAGGGTTGAGGTCCCGACCACTGGGGAAAATGGAGGTGAACTGGCCAAATATTGTGTCTTCCACCACAGTGATGAATGCGGTGGTGGATGTTTGTGTTCAATTTGATCGTTTATTGTGTGTTCGTTTTTTATTGTACTGCTGCTGGCAAATTTATTTAACTGCACTATGTGCACGTGACGAATAAAACTGATATTGGTGTTGATTGATATTGAAACCGTCTTCGGAGGGAGGAGGAGAACTGCTTCGAAGTAGGCATACCTTGAGGAGATTTCGCAGTGGAGTAGACAAAATGTTTAAGGAGGAACTGCAGATGCTGGAAAATCGAAGGTAGACAAAAAATGCTGGAGAAACTCAGCGGGTGAGGCAGCATCTATGGAGCGAAGGAAATAGGCGACGTTTCGGGTCGAGACCCTTCTTCAGACGGGATATATAGATAATGAACGTCTGTGTCTGTAGATTCTGTAAGTGGAGAACTTCTGCCGTCAATATAAATCCTCCCTTGGATGGATCCGTCTGGCCATCATCTGATGGATAGATGTATACAGTCCTGCTGATGGTAGATAGGGGCTCAATGCAATTCCCAGTAACAGCACGCAGCTCCACGCTACCAGGGAACTGGAAACATAGAATAAGATATGTGCAGGAGTAGGCCATTCGGCCCTTCGAGCCAGCACCGCCATTTAATATAATAATTGCTGATCATCCAAAATCAGTACCCCGTTCCTGCTTTTTCCCCAGATCCCTTGATTCCCTTAGCCCTAGGAGCCATATCCAACTCTCTCTTGAAGACGTCCAGTGAATTGGCCTCCACTGCGTTCTGTGGCAGAGAATTCCACAGATTCTCAACTCTCTGGGTGATTCCACAGATTCACAGAACTGCTCTCTGGGTAAGTTTTGTTTCGGTGTCGAGAGCAGGGGGGGGGGGGGGGGGGGGGGGGGGGGGGGGGGGGGGGTGTCGGAGAGACCACTGGGGTGGGGGAGGGACGGAGAGAGAATGGAGATATCTCCATCCGTACTCCCAGAGTGTGCCACTCCATCAGTACAACTCCATAATATGTCTCTACTATTGCGCAATATCCGCTGAACCATCCCATGGTGTGTCTCTCTATTTGTGCGACCCCGCGCAGTGTATCCCTCCAACCCTACCTCCGCATAGGGTATCACTGCATCAGTACCACCGCACATTCTCACTCCATCAGTACTACCTCACGGCGTGTCAATCCATGAATAACACACCACCATGTATCGTTCCTCGGGCCAAAGATGTCAAGTCGTCAAGTCAAGTTTATTCGTCACATACACATACGAGATGCGCAGTGAAATGAACAGTGGCAATGCTCGCGGATTGCGCAAAAAAACTACAAAACAGAATGGAACAGAATCACATATTCACATATTACATATTTGTGGGAAGGGGAAAAAAGATAAAACAGCAATTTTAAAAAGACTCCACACAACAGTAGATTGGTCCAGTAAAGTTAGTCTCTGGTGAGATACGAGTTTACCGTCCTAATGGCCTCTGGGAATAAACTTCCCATCCTCTCACAGCATGGCAACGGAGGTGTTTGCCTGACCGTAGCAGCCGGAACAGTCCGTTGCAGGGGTGGAAGGGGTCCCCCACAGGGCCGGCCCTAGGCCGATTGGACCAATTTTTCCAAATTGGGCCCTGTGCCCAAGGGGGGCCCCGTGTTAATTTTCCGTATTTCATATGGAAATACAAATTTGCTTTGTTAAATAAAGATTTAAAAAAACATTTTACAAAACGTACATGGTTTTGTACATGGAATACAAGCGCTGTACGGTCATCTGACCAAACGATGTGTGAACCACTGCAGTGTTAACAGCCAGATGTGTTAACAGCTAGTAGTTAGCTAGTAGTTAACAAGTAGTTATCCAATGCGTCATCAATGCATAGATCCACATTCCTCAGTAAATGTGTAATTGTGTTTTAGACAAAGTATTAATGACGCTGCGTTCCTTTGAATACAATTCACGCAGCGTCATTAACACTTCTTCAAATCATAATTATATTTTACTGAGGAATGTAGATTGATGCATTGATAACACATTGAGAATTTCTTAAAACTCACCATCATGAGTGAGAACTTCTTCTTGGTGACATTCTCAGTATAGATATAGAGTCTGCATGTTAGTCATTCAATTTACCTACCGACCCACGTTGTGTCTCTCCCTCCCTCTCTCTCTCCCTCCCTCCCTCTCTCTCGCGCTCCCTCGCTCCCGTTCCCCACCTCTCTCTCTAGCTCTTGGCATTCCCGGAATCATTGACATTTTGCGGTATGCAAAAATGCCGGAGAAACTTAGCGGATGAGGCAGCATCTGTGGAGCGAAGGAAATATGCAACGTTTAGCGTCGAAACCCTTCTTCAGACCCGGCTATTTCCTTCGCTCCATAGATGCTGCCTCAAGCCCTGTCCCACTGAGCGACTTCACCCAAGAGCTTAAAATCTCTGTGTAGCATCTCTGTCCCTATCTTCATATTCCCACTTTGAAATAAAATACAGTTTTCGACTTAAAAACTTCGCAGCAGGATCGCGATTAGTCGATTCCCACGCATTTTCAATCATCGTTCGATTCAGTGTAATTTTCACACATGGTTGATGTAGATTTTTTTAAAGATTACATTACATTACAGTACATTACAATAAATAGTGATGAATAGTAATAAATGCAAACGCTTCAAGTTACGCTTCTTGTTTGGTGGTAAAAGGGGTAGGGGATAAAATACCATATATTTACATATATATATAGCGATCCTGCTGCGAATTTTTTAAGTCGAAAGTTGTATTTTATTTCAAAGTGGGAATTGGAAGATAGGTACAGAGATGCTATACAGAGATTTTGATAGGAAGGACACGTTACAGCAGCTGAGTAAAAGATCGGTCAAATGGTAGGTTCAATGAAGATCGGACGAGGGGGATTGGGGGTGGGGTAAGTATCTATAGCTTGGGACTTGCCTAAATGAGTACTGAGATGGATCATCATTCCACACCAAATTTCTTAGACAATAATACATTTCATGCAATTACCACAACATTGGATATGGAACAACCTATGTTACATGCTCGTAAATTAGTAAAACAAATGTTCTTCTTTAAGTACTGTTGTTTCTGGGATGGGGTGACTGATAACAAATAACCTACATTCTATATTTTGTCATAATGAGGTTGAAACAATGGCATATTTTGTGATATTTATTGAGATAGATAAATACAACTGAGTTTGGGCAAGATATTCCCTTGCAACATTCTGTATGTCTGATAGATATTGTGAAATGGAACTCAGAAATTATGGGAGGATTACATAAAACTACTATTCAAAAGTAATGAATATACAGAGTATTCTTATTTCCATCATGAACATACAATAGTGATATAGGACACCAGGTCCTACTGCTGTAATCTCGCAAGCGACCATGGTATGAATACGTGTTAAAAAGTATCACATTTTTACATCCTGAGTATATTTTACTCGTGGACATTTTTCAACATGTTGAAAAATCTTCACGAGTTACCACGTTTCCCATGTACCTGCCGTTAGCGCTAAGAAATGGCATGTTGGCCTTTATAACAAGAGGAATCGAATATAGCAGCAAAGAGGTCCTTCTGCAGTTGTACAGAGTTCTAGTGAGACCGCACCTGGAGTATTGTGTGCAGTTTTGGTCCCCTAATTTGAAGAAGGACATTCCTGCTATTGAGGGAGTGCAGCGTAGGTTTGCAAGGTTAATTCCCGGGATAGCAGGACTGTCATATGCTGAGAGAATGGAGCAGCTGGGCTTGTACACTCTGGAGTTTAGGATGTGAGGGAATCTCATTGAAACATATAAGATTGTTAAGGGCTTGGACACGCTAGAGGCAGGAAACATGTTGCTGATGTTGGGGGAGTCCAGAACCAAGGGCAACAGTTTAAGAATAAGGAGTAAGCCATTTAGAACGGAGACGAGGAAACACTTTTTCTCACAGAGAGTGGTGAGTCTGTGGGGGAGGCGGTGGCGGCTCGTGGCGGCTCCTGGTCCGTTCCCTCCGCGGGTGCCGCCTTGCCCGCTGAGTTCCTCCAGCACTCTGTGGTTTTTGTTTGGCTCTGAAGTTGAAGGTGGACCCCCCCTGTGTACCTTCAACTCCCTGTCTGCAGTGGCTCAGCGGGACGGGCAGGGGCTCTGGGGAGAGGGTTGCGATTCTGGTCGAGCAAACCGGAGCATCCGGAAAAAACCCACGCAGGTCACGGGGAGAACGTACAAACTCCGTACAGACTGCACCCGTAGTCAGGATCGAACTTGGGTCTCTGGCGCTGTGAGGCAGCAACTCTACCACTGCCCCTCCCCCCCTCCCACACCTTTTTACCGCTGTCTAAATATGTTTGTGATTCATTTTCCTGTAGGTTTTTCTAGGATTTGCCATTGTGTGTTTTCACAGGAGCAACCTCTCCCTTTTTCCACTATCCGTGCATACTCTCGCTCTTGAAGGTGGTGACTCACTTTGTGTCAGTTGTGCTAAAATAAACTTTTGTGACTTGTAAGGTCACCGTTCTGTGAGATACAGGTCAGATTTTTTTTTTTAAAACAACATAAACTTTATTCAGAATAAAGAATATTTTCACCCCTTTCCGCACTCCGCAGAGACCGTTCCCTCCGCAACTCACTGGTTAACTCATCCCTTCCTGCCCAAACCACCCCCTCCCCAGGTACCTTCCCCTGCTGGCGCAGCGAACGCAGTCGGGTTCGATCCCGACTACTGGGCGCCGTCTGTACGGAGTTTGTACGTTCTCCCCGTGACCTGCGTGGGTTTTCTCCGAAATCTTCAGTTTCCTCCCACACTCCAAGGACGTGCAGGTTTGTCGGTTAATTAGCTCGGTATAAATGTAAAGATTGCCCCTTGTGGGTTTAGGGTAGTGTTAATGTACGGGGATCGCTGGTCGGAGCAGGGAACATTTTTCCTGCACCTAGCCTGTCCAACCTCTTCAGACGGGTCTCGACCCGAAACGTCACCTATTTCTTCTCACCATAGATGCTGCCTCACCTGCTGAGTTTCTCCAGCATTTGTATCTACCTACAATACTCCAGGTGTTCTCCAGAGACGCTGCCGGACCCGTAGGGTTGCTCTTGTACTCTCTGCCTCAATGTATAAAACCTTTGATCTCATACAGATTTGTCAATAGCTTTCTAAATCTGCCCTGCCGTGCAGCGAGCCACTTGGTATGGTTCCAACTATGAATCACCGGTACGAACAAGGCAGACATCTAAGCGATCAAGTGCTTGAGGCTTGAGTTTGATGCAGGCACATGTTGCAAGGCTGGAGAAGCCTGTTCCAAAAGACAGCAGGGAACATGCTAGCGAAGATAGACTCAGTAAGCTGAGGTAACTCAGTGGGTCGGGCAGCATCTCTGGAGAAAAGGAATAGGTGACCCTTCTTCAGACCCAAAACGTCACCTACTCCTTTTCTCCAGTAGATGCACTCTGACCCATTGAGTTACTCCAGCGTTTTGTGTCTTATCTTCAGTTGAAGCCACCATCTGCAGTTCCTTCCGACACGGGGAACATGCTGGCTGCAGAAGGAGAAGCAGGAGGAATTTGAGAGGTAGAAGATAGGCGGCACGGTGGCGCCTCGGAAGAGTTGCTGCCTTGCAGCGCTTGCAGCGCCGGAGACCCGGGTTCGATCCCGGCTACGGGCGCTGTCTGTACGGAGTTTGCACGTCCTCCCCGTGACCGCGTGGGTTTTCTCCGAGATCTTCGGTTTCCTCCCACACTCCAAAGACGTACAGGCTTGTAGGTTAATTGGCTCGGTGTGAATGTAATTTGGCCCCAGTGTTGGGGCGGGAGACTGCAACCTTCGCGCGGTCCGCCCTGTTTCGACGAATGCAATCAACCCGGCGTGCACAATCGAATAAGATCAAATAGAACAAGTTGTCCGACAACTTTAGGCTGTGCACGCCATACGCAACAAGAAGAAGTCCCTAGCGTGTGTACGATAGTGTTCGTGTGCGGGGATCGCAGGTCAGTGTGGACTCAGTGGGCCGAAGGGCTGGTTTCCGCTCTGTATCTCTAAACTAAACTAAACTAAACCAAACTAAGGATAAAAAACTATTTGGGAAGATGCGCACAGCAGGTTGCCAGGACTGAGAGTGTAGTCACTCACCTAGTTTAACATCGCTGCTGTCATTGATGAGAATGTTTGCGTTGTCCCTTCTCCCCGTGACCGCGTGGGTTTTCTTAGGGTGCCCTGGTTTCCTCCTACACTACTAAAGGGCCTGTCCCACTTTCACAACCTAATTCACAACCTTATTTACTCGTGGACATTTTTCATCAGGCTGAAAAAACGCCCCGACCTACTTGATGCCACGAGTACCTACGCCTAGCATCAGGGCCTGCTACGACCGACCTACGACCTCCTGCGACCTCGTGACGGCCATGCTGCGAGTATGAGTCAAGGGCAAACTCGGCAGAGGTCGTGAATTAGGTCGTGAAAGTGGGACAGGCCCTCAAGTCACAGGAGCAAAAGTAGGCCATTCGGCCCTTCGAGACCACTCCTCCATTCAATCACGGCTGATCTATCTCTCCCTCTTAACCCCATTCTCCGGCCTTCTCCCCATAACCTCTGACACCCTCCACAGCCGTCTGTGGCAATGAATTCCACAGATTCACCACCCTCTTGTTAAAGAGCTCCCTCCTCATGGTACGTCCATTGACTCTGAGGCTGTGCCCTCTGGTTTGAAACTCTCCCACTAGTGGAAACATCCTCTCCACATCCACTCTATCCAGGCCTTTTGCTGTTCGGTACGTTTAAACGATTCCTCCCTCATCCTTCTTAAACTCCATCGAGTACAGGCCCAGTGCCTTCAGGGCAGAAGCAGATTAAAGGCACAATAGAATGACATGTTTTATTTAACGCCTGGTTCTGCGATACAGTCTCTGTGCGAACCCTAGATTGATTGATTGAATGAATGAATGAAAGATATGTAGCATGGAAACAGGCCCTTCGGCCCACCGAGTCCACACCGACCATCGATGACCTGTCCTTGTTTTCACACCTTACCCTTCCTTATATTTGTGTCTCTCTCTCCCCTGACTCTTAGTCTGAAGAAGGTCTCGACCCGAAACGTCACCCATTTCTTCTATCCAGAGATGCTGTTTATCCCGCTGAATTACTCCAGCATTTTACAAGGTTACTAGGTTAATTCCACTTAATCCCACTTACAAGATTAATTCCCGGGATGGCGGGACAGTTTTCGTCCCCTAATTTGAGGAAGGACATTCTTGCTATGAGGGAGTGCAGCGTAGGTTTACAAGGTTAATTCACGGGATGGCGGGACTGTCATATGCTGAGAGAATGGAGCAGCTGGGCTTGTACACTCTGGAGTTTAGAAGGATGAGAGGGGATCTTATTGAAACATATAAGATTGTTAAGGGTTTGGACACGCTAGAAGCAGGAAACATGTTCCCGGTGTTGGGGGAGTCCAGAACCAGGGGCCACAGTTAGAATAAGGGGTAAACCATTTAGAACGGAGACGAGGAAACACTTTTCTCACAGAGTGGTGAGTGTGAAATTCTCTGCCTCAGAGCACGGTGGAGGCCAGTTCTCTGGATGCTTTCTAGAGATAGCTCTTAAAGATAGCGGAGTCAGGGGATATGGGGAGAAGGCAGGAACTAGGTACTGTGAGATATGCGATGTGCTCACAATCACTACTCAAAGACTAAATCGTGGAAGCAAGAGATTCTTTATTTGCGAGTCTGCAGAGTCGGGTGCCTCTCCAAGTTGAGACACACCAAAGTCAGAAGGGTAAACCCCCTTTATACACACAATTCTACATCCAACCTCCCCTCCGGACCCTTCTCCAATCAGAGTCTGAGGTGCACAATCTGTAGGTACGTCCCCCCAGTACCTCCCACATCATACATCGCATGTCCAGACATGTCCATGGTAATGAGCAGGTTTCTTGACCAGGGGTGTGTTGTAATATTAATTTATTTTATTAAGCATGCTCAGTTGCTCATGACCTACCCTAGTTTTACTCACCTCCAAGTGAACTCTCTCAGTCCTCCTATATCAGCACTAAAGCTAAGCTATAGTGACAAGGGTCCCATCTATCACCCCATTCTACTGATAGGGATCTATCTACATCACTCCCTTTTACCGCTATACAATGCTATCACTTCTTACTCAAGGATGGGTCTGGTAACTTTTGATACACAGCTGTGTCAGAACCCTCTCCCTGGCCCCTATTGGTTTGAATCCTCTTTAAAGCCCCTTACAATAGTGGGGTTTAATCACTTTATCCCTCACAGTACTGATTGGGGATGATCAGCCATGATCACATTGAATGGCGGTGTTGGCTCGAACGGCCGAATGGCCTACTCCTGCACCTATTGACTATTGTCTATTGTCTATTTTGTATTTATCTTCGGTGTAAACCTTCATCTGCGGTTCCTTCTGACACAGATCACCTGTTCACACTGGTTCTATGTTATCCCGCTTTCTTATCTTCTCCCTGCATGTGCATGGGCGGAAATCCTGGATGGGGGGGACCTGTCGCCCCCTGTTTTGAGAGGTGGGGGGCCAATCCCCCCCCCATGTTTTGTGAAACCTGTTGCAGCAAAACCGCCCGGGATTGGCTGCAGTTCCCAGGTCGCGAAAACTAATTGAAAAAAAAACGCCTACGGACCGGATGATTTCTGCTTATGTAGGCCGTAGGTTGCCGATCCTTGTCCTAGATGTTCGGTTTCGTTGTGTCCCCCCCATGTTTCAAAAGCAATTTCCGCCATGACAAGGGGCAATTATGTTTATCCATTGAACAGAGGGCGTATGTAGTGATGTTTGTATTTAATCTATGAACCACTGTTGTATAACGTTAGTACCTCCACCAATGTAAGCACTTTGGCCAACGAGAGTTTTTTTTTTTAAATGTGCTATAGAAATAAAAGTGACTTGACTTGTGTTTACAGGTCTGTTAAGGGCCTGTTCCACTTTCCCGAGTTATTCATGAATTCTCCCGAGTTTTCCCCTTGATTCAAACTCGCAGAATGTTCATAACAAGGCCGTAGGAGTCCGTAGATATATCGTAGCGGTCCGTTATGCCAGCCGTAGGTACCCGGGGCATCAGGTAAGTCGGGACGTTTTTTCCAGCCCGATAAAAAATGTCCACGAGTAGAAAAATGGTCGGGTATGAAATAAATTGCAACTCTTTACTTATAAGGAGGGAATCTAAATAGTCGTGGGAATTCGTAGACATACTCGTAGGAGTTCCTGAACATAGTCGTGGAAGGTCGTAGGAGTTCGTAGGTTACCACGATCTTGATTTTTTTTTTATAGGTCCTTTAAACTCGGCAGAGGTTTTGAATTAAGTCGTGAAAGTGGAACAGGCCCTTTATGCTACTCCAAGTAAAAATGTCATTGTTTGGTTTTCGGTGCATATGAGAATTAAATACTCTTGACTTTCGACAGTCTCTTGAGGCCAATTAAACTACAAAATCCACATGTCTTTGGAGTGTGGGGGGAAACTGGAGCAAACCCACGTGGTCACAGGGAGAACGGACAAACCACACGCAGACAGCGCCCGAGGTCGGGATTGAACCCGGGGCTCTGGCGCTGTGAGGCAGCAGCTCTACCCGCTGCGCCACTAGTACAGTGCCAGTAAGTCCCTGCTTTTCTGAACAACAATGCTGTGAAATGTTTTCAGTTTCCCCGAAAAGCTATCTTTAATCACCTCGTGTGAAAATGACACCGCTGACAGCATAACACACTCTCTCTGCACCGCATTATATTATCAGCTTAGCTATTTATGTTCCTGCCTCGAGACCGAGGCATGGTCTAAGGGCGTTCATGGTGGGACAGCGGTAGAGTTGCTGCCTTACAGCGAATGCAGCGTCCAAAACCCAGGTTCCATCCCGACTACGGGCGCTGTCTGTGTGGAGTTTGCACGTCCTCCCCGTGACCTGCGTGGGTTTTTTTCCGGGCCCTCCGGTTTCCTCCCACACTCCAAAGACGTACAGGCATGTAGATAAATTGGCTTAGTATAAATGTAAAAAAAATTGTCCCTTGTGTTGTGTGTGTGTAGGGCAGTGTTAATATTCAGGGATCGCTGGTCGGCGCGGACTCGGTGGGCCGAAGGGCCTGTTTCCCCACTGTACCTCTAAACTAAACTTAACGAACCTCCAGACCCCAAACCTCGAAATCATAAGCCTCGACCAACATCAACGGTGATGAATATGCGGCCCAAACAAAGATGGGCCAAATGGCCTAATTCTGCTCCTGTGACTCATGAAGCTATCGAGCTATATCACTCTGAAGTGAGTAAATTAAAAATAATCAGACATTTGGAGCAATTGGTGTGTGTAAAGCCTCCGAGAATGTTGGATGGAGTCTTGTCATGGGCCTGTCCCACTTAGGCTTGAAGAACAAAAGTGTTCTCATGTGATCTATATAGGCGACGTTTCGGGCCGACACTCTTCTTCAGACCTCTGTTGCCCATTTCCTTCGCTCCATAGATGCTGCCGCACCCGCTGAGTTTCTCCAGCATTTTTGTCTGCCTTCGATTTTCCAGCATCTGCAGTTCCTTCTTGACCACTTAGGTCAACTACAGGCGATTAGTCTGTCGCCACATGTTCTCCGGTTGTCGCCGGGAGTCGTCTCCTCAGTCGCGCAAAAAGTCGTAGCATCTTTCTATCGCTGCTAAATTTTCAACATGTTGAAAATATTTTGGCGACAGTGGGTTTGACGCCAATGAGCATCATTCTTGACTTCTCCTGACGTACTGTAGGCGCTGTCGTAGGTTGTCGGCCAGGATGACGCAGCTAGTCGCCGGTTTTTCAGTGACCTGCTACGACTATGACAGTCGCAGGCAGTTGCCTAAAGAATTGCCAAGTGAACAGGCCCAGAAGGATCATGTATTGGCGATCGCTTCGCCCAACACCTCCGCTCGGTTCGCAGTAACCAACCTGATCTCTCGGTGGCTCAGCACTTCAACTCCCCCTCCCATTCCCAATCCGACCTTTCTGTCCTGGGCCTCCTCCATGGCCAGAGTGAGGACCACCGTAAATTGGAGGAGTAGCACCTCATGTTTTGCTTGGGTGGTTTACACCCCAGCGGTATGAACATTGACTTCTCCAATTTCAGGTAGTCCCTGCTTTCTCCCTAACTTCCCCTCCCCTTCCCAGCTCTCCCACAGCCCACTGTCTCCGCCTCTTCCTTTCTTCTTCCCGCCCCGATCACCCCACATCAGTCTGAAGAAGGGTCTCGACCCGAAACGTCACCTATTCCTTCGCTCCATAGATGCTGCCTCACCCGCTGAGTTCCTCCAGCATTTTTATCTACCTTCGATTTTTCCAACATCTGCAGTTCTTTCTTAAACAAATATATTGGATATATGTATTTCTCAAATATATTTTGAAATTAAAAAAAATACAATGAAGGTTAGTAATCCATTTCTTAACTGCTTCAAAGTTATTTCCATTCTACTATACACAAGCAAACCAGAACTATGCGCGCGTTACCCTGGATGTGGTCTCGCCAATGCCCTGTGCAAATGAAACATAACTCCTCTTAGTTTCCAATTTTCCCAGCAGTAAATAAAATAAAACTGCTCACTTTCCTAATCACTTGTGGCTACACATTAATCTTTTGTGAGTCAGGTATTAGGTCTCACAAGCTTCCTGGTAGCTCAGAGCTCTATAATCTCTTATCGTCTAAACAACATGCATCTTTTTATTTATTTTTCCTGTTGTGTAATTGGATGATTTTTCATTCACCCTTCTTATTCTCCAACGGCCTTTTCATTGAATGGATTTCCCCCTCTCTGCAGAATCCTCGCATCCTCTTAAGTCACGTCAAGGCATGTCGAGTTCAGTTTAGTTTCGTTTAGTTGAGAGATACAGCACGTAAACAGGCCCTTCAGCCCAGCGAGTCAGCACCGACCAGCGATCCCTGCGCACTAACACTATCCCACACACACACACACACACACGGGAGACAATTTACATTTACACCAAGCCAATCAACCTACAAACCTGTACGTCTTTCGAGTGTGGGAGGAAACCGAAGATCTCGGGGGAAACCCACGCAGGTCACGGGGAGAGCGTGCAAACTCCGCGCAGGCAGTGCCCGCAGTCGGGGTCGAACCCGGGTCTCAGGCGCTGTAAGAGCTGTCAGGCAGCAACTCTACCGCTGCGCCTCCGTGCCGCACTCTGAAGAAGAGTCTCGACCCGAAATGTCACCTGTTCCTTTTCTCCAGAGATGCTTCTTTTCTGCTCCATTGAGTTACTCCAGCACTTTGTGTCCATCTTCAATATAAACCAGCATCTGCAGTTGCTTCCTGCACAAGCTGTGTCCATTGTCAGAAGCATAGGTATGATAAGGTGCAGTTACAATGCAAACCTTGCTTGCAGCAGATCACAGGTACATAGACTCAACAGCATTTAGAAATAGAAATTGTATCTAAATTACTCATAACACCATAACTTATAACTTCATGTTCACTGTGGTGGTGGGATCTCCGATAACGATGAGGACCTACCGGGAGGAGGTGGCTGACCTGGCACTCTGGTGTCAGGACAACAGCCTCCTCTTGAATGTCAAAAAAACTCAGGACTGATCGTGGACTTTAGGAGGCCACAACATCCGAGGACGTACACGCCACTGAAGATTAATGGGGAGACTGTGTGGATAGGGTCTGCTTTAAAATACCTGGGAGTCCACATCACTGAGGATCTGACTGACAACACAGGCTGCCGGACTGGTGAGTAAGGCAAGGGAGCGCCTTTACCACCTCAGGCAGCTGAGGAAATTCAGAGTGTCTCTGAGGATCCTCCAGTGCTTCTACTCAGCGGCTTGTAGAAAGCACCTTGTCTGGAAATATTACAATCTGGCTTGGGAACTGCTCTGACCAGGACAGGAAGGCTCTGCAGAGAGTAGTGCCTTCGACCGAACGCACTATGGGAACTACACTCGCCTTATATCCACTGACTTGGCCGCCACAGCCTTCTGTGGCGAAGAATTCCACAGATTCACCACCCTCTGACTGAAGAAATTCCTCCTCATCTCCGTCCTAATAGAACATCCTTTAATTCTGAGGCCGTGACCTCTAGTCCTGGACTCTCCCACTAGTGGGAACATCCTCTCTCCCACTAGTGGAAACATCCTCTCCACATCCACTCTATCCAGGAAACACACTGTTCAAGAAACAAGATTGGCGCAGCGGTAGAGTTCCAGGTTCGATCCAGAGACCTGGGTTCGATCCCGACTACGGGTGCTGTCTGTACGGAGTTTGTACGTTCTCCCCATGACCCGCGTGAGTTTTCTCCGAGATCTTCAGTTTCCTCCCACAATCCAAAGACGTGCAGGTTTGTAGGTTGATTGGCTTGGTATGAATGTAAATTGTCCCTAGTGTGTGTCCTGGGATAGCGTCAGTGCGCGGGGATCGCAGGTCGGCGCGGCCTCGGTGGGCTGAAGGGCCTGATTCCACGCTGTATCTCTAAACGAAACTAAACAAGACGTTAGCAAACGCACAATTTTATGAACAAGTCCACAATTGTGCAAGAGGCGTGGTGTTGTTGTGTTCCATTGCTGAGGTAAGGTTAGGGTCCGTCAAGTCGTAGGAAAGTATCCTGAACATGGTGGCGTGCGACTTCAGGCTTCTGTACCTCCTGCCCGATGGTGGCAGCAAGAAGATGGCACGGCCTGGATGGTGGGCATCCTTGATGCTAGATGCCATCTTCTTCAGGCATCTTCCTCGGTGAGTTTAGACCACCAAGGTCTGAAGGATAGATAGATAGATTAGATTTTATTACTTGTCATTCGAACCTCAGAGAGGCACGAACAAAATTCTGTTTCTACAAGCCATACTGAGCAATTTATAAAAAAAACACACAAACAATTCAATTCACACAAACATCCATCACAGTGAATCTCCTCCTCACTGCGATGGAAGGCAAAGTTCTTCTCTCTCCCCCGCACCGTTTCTCTCCCGATGTCGAAGCCCCAAGCGGGCGGTGTTAAGTCCCACGGCCGTTGAGGTCGCACGGGGCGATGTACGGACCCGCTCTAGGCCCAAAAGTCACAAAGTTGGAGCCCCCGGCGGGCGCTGGAATGTCCCGCGGCCATTAAAGCCGCGCCGGGCGATGTACGGCCCCGCTCCGGGTCGTTCCAACCCCGCGACACGGGCTGGAGAAGTTGTGTTGCGGGAGCTCCGGAGAGCGGCCTCCCACCCGGACCCGTGAGCTCCCGAAATCCCGACAGTCCACCGACTGTAAGCTGCAGCTGGAGCTCCGGAGTCGGGCCGCAGCTGGAGCTGGAGCTGGATCTCCGGAGTCGGGCCGCAGCAGAGAGCCACCACCGCTCCCCACACTCCGAGGCCGGCCATCCCCACGATGGTAAGTCCGCAGCTCCGCAGGCTCCGTGACTGGAGCCCCCAGGTCGTCCCGGTCGGAGGCTGCTCCACAGATAGCCTCCAGGTGGTCACAGGAGTGGAAGGCAACCTAATCTCCATTACACAGCCACATCTCTCCACCAGATAAAAGCTGTCCAGGGTCTGACCTCCCCAGAGGAGCATGGGGTGAAGCCCAACAGACTTGGTACTGGAGTTGGGCGTTTCAATGCCAGCGTGTGGAGATGGGGGCTCCCTCCGCCAGAGCCCAGCCTGTGAATGCGGAGCAGAACAACAGACAGCCAACCATGTCATCTCTGGGTGCCCGCTCTACCACCACCCACCAGCTCGGGGGCCTGGCAGACATTGGCGCAGAGACAACAACCTGGCTGCTCAACACCCGGCTTGAGATCGAACGATTCCTTTGGTTTATTTACGTTTCATTCGCACGACGAAGAAGAGATACAGCGTGGAAACGGGCCCTGCCGCCCACCGTAGACACAAAAAGCTGGAGTAAGTCAGCGGGACAGGCAGCTTCTCTGGAGAGTAGGAATGGGTGATGTTTCGGGTCGAGACCTTTCCGCCAACTGAGTCCACACCGTACACTAGCATCATCCTTCACGCTAGGGGCAATTTAACAATTACAGAAGCCAATTAACCTGCAAACCTGTGGTGTAGAAATTGAACTTCAGATGCTGACACAACTGATAGACACAAAAAGCTGGAGTAACTCAGCGGGACAGGCAGCATCTCTGGAGAAAAGGATTGTGAGACGTTTCAGGTTGAGACCCTTCTTCAGACGTCTCGATCCGAAACGTCACCTATTCCTTTTCTCCAGACCTGCTGCCTGTCCCGCTGAGTTCAGGGCCTGTCCCATTTGGGTGTCGTTTGCACATCACTCAAATTGTGTACATCCCAAAATCCTGGGGAGCCGCGCGCGACCGCACATCACTGCCCACGTCACCACGCACCATGCGCGTGTAATGTGCACCATGCGTGCGTCGGGCATCGTGACGCATAAATGACCCGCAAATGACGCCCATGTAGGACAGGCCCTTTACTCCGGCATTTTGTGTCAACCTCCGAACCTGATGTGTGTGGGAAACCAGAGTACCTGGAGAAAGCCCACGTGGTCACGGGGAGAGCGTGCAAACTCCGTACAGACAGCACCCGTGGTCAGGATCGAACCCGGGTCTCTGGCGCTGTGAGGCAGCAACTCTACCGCTGCTCCACCCCAGTGTTGGGCATGGCTGTTGCCATGATGGGCTTGGCTGGCACCCCTGCCTTGCATAGTTGCCAACATGTTTAGCAAACACACCTTGGGCTGGTTCACACAACTTATTCACACACTTTGCAAAATGTGGTTCCCCACCCACAACCACAATACGTGTTCCAACTTGCAGACGATTGCCCTTGATAACAGCTAATCCTTGAACCATGCCAACATGTTTGGGTTTCTCCAGCATTTTTGTCGACCTACGCCAATATGTTCCCTGCTTTGAGCACAAGAGACGGGAAATCATCTTGCAGCTAGAAGTTAGACACAACATGCTGGAGTAACTCAGCGGGACAGGCAGCATCTCTGGAGAGAAGGAATGGGTGACGTTTCGGGTCGAGACCCTTCTTCTGACTCAGATAGAATGCCAGTCAGGCTGCAAGTGGTTCTGGTCACCCCATTAGAGGGAGGAAGTTAAGGCTTTAAAGAGGGTGCAGCTAAGGTTTGAAAGAATGATGCCTGGCTCAGAAGGTTTTAGCTATATCCTACGCACACTAGGGACAATTTACAGACACACCGAGCCAATTCACAGACAGACCTGCACGTCTTTGGAGTGTGGGAAGGAAACCGGAGGTCTCGGAGAAAACCCACGCGGGTCAAGGGGAGAACGTACAAACTCCACACAGACAGCACCCGTAGTCGGGATGGAACCCGGGTCTCCGGCGCTGCAAGGCAGCAACTCTACCGCTGCGCCACCGTGCCGCCCGTACTGGGTGTCAAAGGTCAAAGGGAGGGAAGGCCAAAGAACGGGGTCGTGAGGGGAAAACAGATCAGCCTTGATTGAATGGCGGAGTAGACTCGATGGGCTGAATGGCCTAATTGTGATCCTATCTCTTATTTGAACAAATGTATATTTTATTTTAGTTTAGTTTAGTTTACTATTGTCACGTGCACAAAGGAACGGGGGAAAACTTGTTGTTGTGTGGTACCAGTCAGCAAAAAGACTACAAGATTACAGTCAAGCCGGCCACAGTGTACAGATACAGGATAAAGGGTATAATGTTTAATAGTAAGATTAAACGAGAACTTACCAAGTTCGAAGGTTGATCTGTATTTTACGAGGAGTCGCGGTGAGGGATTTCGTGAAGACCCCGCCAGCACGCATGCGCAGCATCCTTCAAGCAGCGGTGTGGAATCACAGAACGCACCATGACTAAAAATAGTAAGATGAAGAACGTAGAACTTCCGAGTTGACCTTATGATAGAGGGTGGGAGCGGGGGGCACGAAATCCCTCACCGCAACTCCTCATAAAATAAAGATCAACCTTCGAACTTGGTAAGTTCTCTTTTAATCTTACTATTTTACTTCAGAGTCACGTGAGTGACTTCGTGAAGATTTCAAAGCTCTGTGATTTCACGCCCTGGACAACGTCCATGCTTATCACACTGCCGCAATCCTGATGGAGGAAGGCTGTTAATGCAGTTCAGTCGAAACTGGCTGAAAAATAATGCATATTTATTAAACAAATAATAATAAACAAATAACCCCTAACTCGGGGACAAACATTCACTGAGCGGCTCCCAGTACAGCTTCCGCGAATGTTGCGGGGGCGGCCAGTGGTTTATTGTAGAACCTTTGGAAGGTTGCTTCACTAGCCCAGCCCGCGGTGGCGAGGGTGTGGTCCATGGGCACCTCCATGGCCCTCGCCGCTGATGTGGATGCAGCCCTAGTAGAATGAGATTTTAAAATGTTAGTAGCGACTCCTGCTGCATCCAACACCGCCCTGAGCCACCTGGCAATAGTCTGCACAGTCACCCGATGATGCGGAGGTTTGTGGCTGATGAGGAGCCCCTGCTCCTTCTTCCTGATGGTTCGTGTAATTCGGATGTAGTGGTGGAGATGGGTGACTATGCAGAGGGTGGCATCAACTGCAGCCCATGTGCCCCAGGCCTGTGCTGCTTCAATAAGTCCTGGACAAAGAAATTCTCCTGTGCAGGGGTGGAGACCATGCTATCCAGCCGCAGCTTTTGTAATGCCTGGACTCGTTGGGCTGTAGTCAGTGCCATCAGCATCACCACTTTGAGGGTGAGCTGTTTCAGTGGTATCTCGGTCATTGGAGACCAGCTCCTCAGTAGGGTCAGAACGATCCCTGCATCCCAGGTGAAGGTGTATCTGGGCCGTGGAGGGTTGTTGTTAAACACTCCCCTCATGAATTTAGACACCAGGTGGTTGGAGCCTATACCTATGTCCAGGTATGAGGACAGTGCACTCCTGGCGCTGTTGATGGCACTGTAGCTAAGGCCAGCATTGAAATGAAGGCCAGCTAGGAATTCCAGGACATCAGGGATTGTTGCCGTTTTGGTAGTCGTGTTGGTACGAGAGCAGAATGCCTCCCACTTTCTGATCTGCGTGAGGTACTGCCTCCGGGTTGATACTCGGCATGATGCTGAGATGAGTTCCATGGCTCGTGGTGAGATGCCCGCCTTGACGAGTGGTCTTTTTAGAACCTGCAGGCCAACAAGTTTAGGTGACTTTTCTGTCCTGGGCCTCCTCCACTGTCAGAGTGAGGCCAAATGCAAATTGGAGGAACGGCATCTCATATTTAGCTTGGGCAACTTATCAATAGGCAGCGGTATGAATGTTGAAGGTAGACAAACGTGCTGGGGAAACTCAGCATCTATGGAGTGAAGGAAATAGGCAACGTTTCGGGCCGAAACCCTTCTTCAGACTGATGTGCTGGTGGGGGGGGGGGGGGGGGGGGGGGGGGGGGGGGGGGGGGGGGGGGGGGGGGGGGGGGGGGGGGGGGGGGGGGGGGGGGGGGGGGGGGGGGGGGGGGAGAGCGGAAGAAGAAAGGAAGAGGAGGAGCCAGAGGGCTGAGGGAGAACTGAGAAGGGGAGGAGACAGCAAGGGCTACCGGAAATTGGAGAAGTCAATGATCAAGCCACTAGGGTGCAGACTGCCCAAGCGGAATACGAGGGGCTGCTCCTCCAATTTCCGGTGGTGCCATCTCACTCTGGCCATGGAGGAGGCCCAGACGGAAAGGTCGGATTCGGAATGGGAGGGAGAGTTGAAGCGCTGAGCCACCGGGAGGTCAGGTTGGTTGTGGGTATCCATAGTCCGGCTTGGGTACGAACTGGGAGGTAGGGAACTGGAGCTGGAAGCCATGAGGTCGGTATCGATAGTCCGGTTTGGGTCCATGAATATTGATATGAATATTGATTTTGCTAACATCAAATAACCTCTACATCCCTCTCTCTCCATCCCTCCCCCACCCAAGTCGTACCAGCTTCACAGTCGTCATGTCGAGTCTCATTATCTGTAACTCGTTTTCACCGAGCCCACAGCTAACAACGGCCTGTTTCCATTATCATTGTTAGTTTTTTATTTGCATTTCTTTCCTTCGTTTGTTCTATGTCGCTCTACATCTTCCATACTCCCCTGACTCAGTCTGAAGAAGGGTCTCGACCCGAAACGTCACCCATTCCTTTTCTCCAGAGATGCTGCCCGTCCCGCTGAGTTACTCCAGCTTTTTGTGTCTGTCTTCACTTTAAACCAGCACCTGCAGTTCCTTCCTACACATTGATACATACATAGAAACATAGAAACACAGAAAATAGGTGCAGGAGTAGGCCATTCGGCCCTTCGAGCCTGCACCAACATTCAATATGATCATGGCTGATCATCCAACTCAGTATCCTGTACCTGCCTTCTCTCCATACCCCCTGATCCCTTTAGCCACAAGGGCCACATCTAACCCCCTCTTAAATATAGTCAATGAACTGGCCTCAACTACCTTCTGTGGAAAAGAATTCCACAGACTCACCACTCTCTGTGTGAAAAATGATCTTCTCATCTCGGTCCTAAAAGACTTCCCCCTTATCCTTAAACTGTGGCCCCTTGTTCTGGACTTCCCCAACATCGGGAACAATCTTCCTGCATCTAGCCTGTCTAACCCCTTAAGAATTTTGTAAGTTTCTATAAGATCCCCCCTCAATCTTCTAAATTCTAGCGAGTACAAGCCGAAAGTGCAGTCCCAATACTGTACATACATACATATATATATATATGCACACACACACACACACACAAGAAGATAGACACAAAATGCTGGAGTCACACAGTGGGATAGGCAGCATCTCTCGAGAAAAGGAATGGGTGATGTTTCGAGTCAAGACCCTTCGTCAGACTGATGCTGCCCGAGTTATTTCAAGATTCAGGAGAGGTTATTGTCACGTGTCCCAAATAGGACAATGAAAACCTTGCTTTGTTTCAGCACAACAGAACATAGTAGGCATGAATACAGAACAGATCAGCGTGTCCATATACCATTATATAAATATATACACACATGAATAAATAAAACAGATAAAGTGCAAATAACAGATAACGTTCTATTAATGTTCAGAGTTTTGTTTGAGTTGAGTTTAATAGCCTGATGGCTGTGGGGAAGTAGCTATTCCTGAACCTGGTCGTTGCAGTTTTCAGGCTCCTGTACCTTCTACCTGAAGGTAGCAGGGAGATTAGAGTGTGGTCAGGATGGTGTGCCTTTTTTCACACAAACATCCATCACAGTGACTCTCCTTGTGTGAAAGGCTGCCAGCCTTTTTTGAGGCAGCGCTTGGTGTCTATGTTTGGGGGCAAACCAGCATCTGCAGTTCGTTGTTCTTACACTTTAATCTTCTTATTGTGGCTGCCTCACCTCCCTCTTTTTGCAGACGGTTGCAGGGGGCTACCTGTGGCCGTGTCTGCGGGCTGTGATGCCGAAATGTGGGCTGTGTGGGCGGTGACACGGCGAGGAGTCATAGCCTCTTTCACTCAGCGCCGCTGGGCCATTGCAATCTCATCCCCACCCCACCCTTGTGGGAGGCAACCAGCTTCCCCTTTTAAGGCACGGGATTTTCAGAAGCCAAAGCTGCAGACCAGCCATGGAACTGAGTGTCACCGCTGTGATCTTAGCCCTGGCTGCAATCCTCTTCCTTTATTGCTGGAGCAACAGGGGGAGGAGAAGCCGGCTTCCCCCGGGACCCCCCGCCCTCCCACTCATCGGCAACTCGCTACACATCGACAAGCGAGCTCCCGACCGCTCTCTCATCCAGGTAAGGCGCTACAATCTGCTGTTATTACTCTTCAGGTTTCTCTTGAGATCAGTTTCAACGGTGTATCATTCCCAATGTGATCAAGGGCCAGGCCATTTCTATTAGTTTCATATAATAACATATAACATTCTTGGACAGGTTAGATGATGGAAAAAAAATGTTCCTGATGTTGGGGCAGTCCAGAACCAGGGGCCTCAGTTTTAGATTAAGAGGTAAGGCCATTTAGGACTGAGATGAGGAAAAACTTTTTCACCCAGAGAGTTGTGAATCTGTGGGATTCTCTGCCGCAGAAGGCAGTGGAGGCCAATTCACTGGATGTTTTCAAGAGAGAGTTAAAGCCCTGTCCCACGGTACAAGAGCTCTCCCGAGTTTTAAAAAACTAAACTCGTGGTAAGCACGGAGAATGGACGTAGCGGTTACGTCGGAGCTCGGGGACGTCTCTTAGCGGCTCGTGACGCTAACGGCAGGTACTCGGGAAGACTCGCTAGCGGCAGGTAAGCTCGGGAAGACTCATGAAGATTTTTCAACATGTTGAAAAATGTCCACGAGAGCCCCGAGTACCGACGAGCGGCCATTACCGTAAATCTCCGAGTTTGAATCAGGGCAAACTCGGGAGAGCTCTTGGAATGAACTTGTACCGTGGGACAGGGCTATTAGATATAGCTCTTAGGGCTAAAGGAATCGAGGGATAATGGAGAAAAAGCAGGAACAGGGTACTGATTTTGGATGATCAGCCATGACCATATTGAACGGCAGTGCTGGCTCGAAGGGCCGAATGGCCTACTCCTGCACCTATTGTCTATGTAAGTGCAAGGTGTAAGTTCACTCTGCAGGCATGTTTCTTTATAAACTATCCTCCTTAAAGATCAAAGCACAAGGAACTGCAGATGCTGGATATATCGAGTCACAGAGTCTTACAGCGAAACAGGCCATTCGGCCCAACTTGCCCATACTGACCAATATGCCCCATCTACACTAGTCCCACCTGCCTGCGTCTGGTCCATATCCCTCCAAAACTGTCCTATCCATGTACCTGTCCAATTGCCTCTTAAACATTGCAATAGTCCCTGCCTCAACTACCTCCTCCAGCAGCTTGTTCCATACACCCACCCCCTTTGTGTGAAAAAAGTTACCCCTCATATTGCTATTAAATCTTTACCCCCTCACCTAAACCCTTTGCGTAGGAAGGAACTGCAAATGCTGGTTTAAACCGAAGATAGGCACAAAAAGCTGGAGTAACTGAGTGGGTCAGGCAGCATCTCTGGAGAGAAGGAATAGGTGACGTTTTTGGGTCGGGATCCTGCTTCAGATCCCAAAAGTCTGAAGAAGGGTCTCGACCCGAAACGTCACTTAAACCTATGTCCTATGTTCCTCATGTAAAGTATTCAAAGTTTAAAATTTGCTCTGCAATCAAAATTCCAGGCACTTCCTTTAAAACAAAACAAGACTCGAAACGAGGAACTGATTATAAACACAAAATGCTGGAGTACTCAGCGGGACAGGTGACATCTCTGGAGAGAAGAACGTCTCGACCCGAAACATCACCCATTCCTTCTCTCCAGAGATGCTGCCTGTCCCGCTGAGTTACTCCAGCATTTTGTGTCTATCTTCGGTTTAAACCAGCACTTGCACTTCTTTCCTGCACAAGAAACTGCAGATGCTGGATAGTTTTAGTAAATAAAATTTAATTCTACATACACAATAAAGACCGAGGCATAAGGAACTGAAAATGCAGAATAACATTTTACTATTCATCTAAAACTGCATCCACTTCCTTTAAAAAATAACTTTCCTTAAAAATAGAGGCATAAGGAACTGCAGACGCTGAAATCTTAAGCAATGAACAAAATGCTGGAGGAATTTAGCGGGTCGGGCAGCATCTGTGGGGGGGGGGGGGGAAATAGGCAGATGCCATTTTGGGTCATAATCAGTTTGAAGAGTCAAGAGTGTTTGATTTTCAAGGTCCTAAACAGAACGTTGAAATTCTTACTTGCAGCAGCATTGCAAATATGTAAATATAGTATCCTGTAAAACTCATAATAAACAACGAAAAAAGTTCAGTGTATTAAGTTGAAGTCAAAAGATTTTATTGTCATGTGTCCCTGACAGGACAATGAAATTCTTTCTTTGCTTAGCACAACAGAACATAGTAGGCATTGACTACAAAACAAATCAGTGTGCCCATATACCATTCTATATGTAAATACACACATGAATAAATAAACTGATAAAGTGCAAATAACAGGTATCAGAGATTGGTTGGAGGTTGTAGAGTTTAATAGCCTGATCTAATAGTCTGATCTAATAGCCTAAATAGACTATTATTTGAATGGTGACCGATTAGGAAAAGGGGAGATACAGCGAGACCTGGGTGGCATGGTACACCAGTCATTGAAAGTAGGCATGCAGGTGCAGCAGGCTGTGAAGAAAGCGAATGGTATGTTGGCATTCATAGCAAAAGGATTTGAGTACAAGAGCAGGGAGGTTCTACTGCAGTTGTACAGGGTCTTGGTGAGGCCACACCTGGAGTATTGCGTACAGTTTTGGTCTCCTAATCTGAGGAAAGACATTCTTGCCATAGAGGGAGTACAGAGAAGGTTCACCAGACTGATTCCTGGGATGGCAGGACTTCCATATGAAGAAAATCTGGATAGACTTGGCTTGTACTCGCTGGAATTTAGAAGATTGAGGGGTGATCTCATAGAGACTTACAAAATTCTTAAGGGGTTGGACAGGCTAGATGCAGGACGATTGTTCCCGATGTTGGGGAAGTCCAGGACAAGGGGTCACAGTTTAAGGATAAGGGGGAAGTATTTTAGGACCGAGATGAGAAAATCGTTTTTCACACAGAGAGTGGTGAATCTGTGGAATTCTCTGCCACAGAAGGTAGTTGAGGCCAGTTTGTTGGCCATATTTAAGAGGGAGTTAGATGTGGCCCTTGTGGCTGAAGGGATCAGGGGGTATGGAGAGAAGGCAGGTACAGGATACTGAGTTGGATGATCAGCCATGATCATATTGAATGGCGGTGCAGGCTCGAAGGGCCGAATGGCCTATTCCTGCACCTAATTTCTATGTTTCTATGTTTCTTCTTCTTGCAAAAGAAACATAAATAAACCAAAGGGATAGTTAGATCTCAAGCCGGGTGCTGTGCAGCCAGGTTGTTGTCTCTGCGTCAATGTCTGCCAGGCCCTGAGCTCTATTTGGTGGGTGGTAGAGCGGGCACCCAGAGATGACATGGTTGGCTGTCTGTTGTTCTGCTCCGCATTCACAGGCTGGGCTCTGGCAGAGCCCCCGTCTCCACACGCTGGCATTGAAACGTCCAACTCCAGTACCAAGTCTGTTGGGCTTCACCCATGCTCCTCTGGGGAGGTCAGACCCTGGACAGCTTTTATCTGGTGAAGAAATGTAGCTGTGTTATGCCCCTGTCCCATTTAGGAAACCTGAACGGAAACCTCTGGAGACCTTGCGCCCCACCCAAGGTTTCCGTGCGGTTCCCGGAGGTTTTTGCCAGTCTCCCTAATGGTTGAAAGTGGTCTCCGCTTCATCTATGTTCCGCCGATTATTTCAAAAAATTCAAAACCGGTCGCAACTAAAAATAGGTTGCCGTTTTAAAAATCGTTAATTTTTTAGTGGAAGCCGGTTGTGATGCTAGTTGAAGGTGGTTGCAGGTAGTGGAAGGTAAGACCTCTCTGGTGGAATAAAACTGGGTGAAAAAAAGGTCTTCTCTATCTCTAAAGATAGAGATCTCTATCTCTAAACTAAACTAAGCTAAAACCAATGTTCAAGGTGAGATGGGGCACAAGATATGAGAATCACACTTCCTGCTTATCTATAAGCCGCTTAAATGCCACAGTCGTCTCAGCCTCCACCACCATCCATAGTTACATTTATTTTATGTTTAGAGATACTTTGGCCCACCGAGTCTGCGCCCGCCAGCGATCCACGCACACTTACACTATCCTACAAACACGAGGGACAATTTACAATTTTACCGAAGCAAATCGACCTACAAACCTGCACGTCTTTGGAGTGTGGGAGGAAACCAGAGATCCCGGAGAAAACCCACGCAGGTCACGGGGAGAGCGTTCACACTCCGTACAGACAGCGCCCGTAGTCAGTATCGAACCCAGATCTCTGGCGCTGTGAGGCAGCAACTCTACCGCTGCGCCATTTGAACAGTTTCCTGCACATTGAATAGGAACCTGAGGGCGAACTTTTTTTACACAAAGGATGGTGGGTGTATGAAACGAGCTAACGGAGGAGGTAGTTGAGGCAGGGACTATCGCAACGATTAAGCAGCATTTAGACAGGTACATGGAAAGGACATGTTTAGAGGGATATGGTCCAAATGCACGCAGGTGGGACTAGTGTAGATTGGGTATGTTGGTCGGCGTGGCCAAAGTTGGGCCGAAGGGCCTGTTTCTGCACTGTTGGACTATGACGATGAATAGCTTCATTCCAGCAGGGAAAGCTGACAGGACTTGGGATGTGGAACCACTAGGGGAAAGGTTGACAAGAGTGTTGGGGACTTAGTTACTGTGACTATGTGTAGGGAGGAACTGCAGATGCTCGTTTAAATCAAAGATAGACACAAAATGCTGGAGTCTTCTCCTTTCATGTCCTTATGCGATATAGTTGCTCGCCCCTGCTGCACACATCGTTGCCCTATTGGATGTTAAGAGCCTGTCCCACTTGGCCGTGATTTGCGCGCCATTCACGCAACCTCCAAAAATGTGGTTGTCGCGTTGTGACGCACGGGTAGCGTGTGGGCAGCGCGGGACGGGCGCATGGGGAGGCGTGGAGGAGTGTGGAGATGCGGGCGGTGTCGCGCGGCCCTCCAGGATTTCGTGCTGCACAGAATCCTCGCGCGCCACCTGCGTGACAAAACACGTACGCACGCTGACGTCCCGACGTCCCATGTGTATCCCGTGGTTATTCATGGTCATGTCGCTGTGCGTAACCATGTGCCGCAGGGTATTCGAATGACGTCACGCGTCGTCGCGCGTAACTACGCGTCGACCAATTTTACATATGGCGCGTAAATGAGGCACAAATGACGGCCAAGTGGGACAGGCCCTTAAAGTGCAAGGTCTGCAGTAGCAGCAATGGGCGCTGCAGTAGGTGTTGCATTGTCTGGGTGTGTTTGCCACAGTCACAGGTGGTTGGACCCTCCATGTAGCCCCATTGTCACCCTTGACCGCCCGATCCCGGTTCGCAGTCGGTTGAGACGTCTCCAGTTCAGCCGGTGTTCATCAACACCTGTGGCAAGCGCTCTGCTGCTGGTTTGTGCCCATCTTGGTGGAAATAGGGACAGTGCCCAGTCTAGGTTCTTCCACCGGGTTCAGTTGGGTGTCGTTTCCACTGGGGTGACGCTGGTTAGGGAGCTCGTCCGGGATTTTAACCGCCTAGGAGGGGGC
>CM069171.1:10408839-10433839 GCA_035221665.1 Okamejei kenojei | reverse complement strand
TTCAGTTGCCTGATAACAGCTGGGAAGAAACTGTCCCTGAATCTGGAGGTGTCAGTTTTCACACTACTGTACTTTTTGCCCGATGGGAGAGGGGAGAAGAGGGAGTGGCCGGGGTGAGACTGGTCCTTGATGATGCTGCTGGCCTTGCCGAGGCAGCGTGAGGTGTAGGTGGAGTCGATAGAAGGGAGGTTGGCTTGTGTGATGGTCTGGGCTGCCTCCACAATTTGATACAATTTCTTGCAGTCTGGATGGAGCTGTTCCCAAACCGTGCCGTGATGCTTCCTGCCCTCCAGCTCTATGGCCACGTTTTAACCCAGACTCGCTGCCTCAGCCCTAACACTGAACCATTCTACATTTCCTTACCATCATCTGCTTTGATCTGTCGTTTTCACACCTGACCCCTTCATATCTCTAGACTCCCTCTCCCCTGACTCTAAATCTGAAGAAGGGCTTTGACCCGAAACGTCACCCATTCCATCCCTCCAGAGATGCTGCCTGTCCCGCTGAGTTATTCAACCATTTTGTGTCTACCTTCGAATGAAACCAGCATCTGCAGTTCTTTCCTTCTCATTCTTTCCCACTGAGTAAAGGAGTGTTTGTTTCCCTCAGTGTTTGTTTACCCGTAGCATCCTGTGGAAAAAAAACACGTTCCTTCTCGGCATATATAGTAAATTCTCCGTTTCCCTGATAGACTGCAGCTGTTCGAGCAACTATTCTCATTTTCCATTTCCTAAAGGCGCTCTCCCGCGTTGGTCTGCAGTGAGGGCAAAGTATCTACCTGGCTGTCGGAAGCTTTGAATGCCCCAGAAGTGAATTGAACATGTGTGTGTGTGTGCGCAAATATTTGAACAGGAAGGTGCAGCCGGCTTCTGCAAGCAGAATCGTAGGCAGCAGAGTCACAGGCAGCGTCGGTCAAAGCAAACTATTTCCCTTCTGATTAGAAACATAGAGAATAGGTGCATGTGAAGGCCCCTCGCCCCTTCGAACCAGCACCGCCATTCAATGTGATCATGGCTGATCATCCAAAATCAGTGCCCCGTTCCTGCCTTCTCCCCATATCCCTTGATTGCATTAGCCCGTAGAGCGAAATCTAACTCTCTCATAGATTAGGCCCGCAGATGTCCCACCCCACCCTCGCCTGCATGGTGGCACAGCGGGTAGAGCTCCCACCTCACAGCGCCAGAGAACCGGGTTCGATCCCGGCAACAGGCAATGCTGGCTTTTATTTCAAGAGGGCTGGAATACAAAAAAAAAACAGCGACATGAGGCTCTATAAAGCGATGATCAGGCTGCATTTTCAAGATTCAAGAGAGTTTATTGTCATGTGTCGCAGATAGGACAATGAAATTCTTACTTTGCTTCAGCACAACAGAATATAGTAGGCATAAATAAATACAGAAAAGATCCGTGTGTCCATGCATCTCTGAATATATATACACACACACATAAATAATCAGATAAAGTGCAATGGGCTATTAATGTTTAGATTTTTGTTTGAGTTGAGTTTAACAGCCTGATGCGGGAAGTAGCTATTCCTGAACCTGGATTTTGCAGATTTCAGGCTCCTGTACCTTCTACCTGAAGTGGTTGGAGTATTGTGAGCAATTTTGGTCTCCATATCTGAGGAAGGATGTGCTGGCATCCTGTGGGAAAAACCTTGTTCCTTCTCGATATATACAGTAAGGGAGGGCCAAGTGGAGGTTTACGAGAATGATACCAGGAATGAGTGGGGTAACGTATGATGAGCGTTTGACGGCTCTGGGCCCGTACTCGCTGGAGTTTAGAAGAATGAGGGGGGGCCTCATTGAAACGTACAGAATAGTGAAAGGCCTGGATAGAGTGGATGTGGAGAGGATGTTTCCACTAGTGGGAGAGTCTAGGACTGGAGGTCTTATGACTTGGATAGACTGGGTGAATGGGCAAATGGATGGCAGATGCAGTATAATGTGGATAAATGTGAGGTTATCCACTTTGGCGGCAAAAACAGGAAAGTAGACTATTATTTGAATGGTGACCGATTAGGAAAAGGGGAGATGCAACGAGACCTGGGTGTCATGGTACACCAGTCATTGAAAGTAGGCATGCAGGTGCAGCAGGCTGTGAAGAAAGCGAATGGTATGTTGGCATTCATAGCAAAAGGATTTGAGTACAAGAGCAGGGAGGTTCTACTGCAGTTGTACAGGGTCTTGGTGAGGCCGCACCTGGAGTATTGCGTACAGTTTTGGTCTCCTAATCTGAGGAAAGACATTCTTGCCATAGAGGGAGTACAGAGAAGGTTCACCAGACTGATTCCTGGGATGGCAGGACTTCCATATGAAGAAAGACTAGATAGACTCGGCTTGTACTCGCTGGAATTTAGAAGATTGAGGGGGGATCTCATAGAGACTTACATAATTCTTAAGGGTTGGACAGGCGAGATGCAGGAAGATTGTTCCCGATGTTGGGGATGTCCAGGACAAGGGGTCACAGTTTAAGGATAAGGGGGAAGTCTTTTAGGACCAAGATGAGAAAATCGTTTTTCACACAGGGAGTGGTGAATCTGTGGAATTCTCTGCCACAGAAGGTAGTTGAGGCCAGTTCGTTGGCCATATTTAAGAGGGAGTTGGATGTGGCCCTTGTGGCTGAAGGGATCAGGGGGTACGGAGAGAAGGCAGGTACAGGATACTGAGTTGGATGATCAGCCATGATCATATTGAATGGCGGTGTAGGCTCGAAGGGCCGAATGGCCTGCTCCTGCACCTAAATTCTATGTTTCTATGTTTCTATAGCCTCAGAATGAAAGAACATTCCATTAGGAAGGAGATGAGGAATTTCTTTAGGCAGAGGGTGGTGAATCTGTGGAATTCTTTGCCATGGAAGGCTGTGGAGGCCAAGTCAATGGATATATTTAAGGCAGAGATAGATAGATTTTTGATTTGTACGGATGTCAGAGGTTATGGGGAGAAGGCAGGAGAATAGGGTTAGGAGGGAGAGAGTAGACTTGATGGGCCGAATGGCCTAATTCTGCTCCTATCACTTATGACCTTATGACATCTCTTCACACTCTTAAATCTTTATTCCTGCAGCAACATTTCTTAATTTAAATATGATCTTCTTAAAACCCTCGGACTATCCTTGATCGGGCTTTGCTGGCTTTCCCTTGCACTAAACGTTATTCCCTATATCATGTTTAAGAAGGAACTGCAGATGCTGGAAATCGAAGGTACACAAAAATGCTGGAGAAACTCAGTGGGTGAGGCAGCATCTATGGAGCAAAGGAGATAGGCAACGTTTCGGGCCGAAGGGTTTCAGCTCCATAGATGTTGCTGCACCCGCTGAGTTTCTCCAGCATTTTTGTGTATATTCCCGTTATCATGTATCTATACTGTAAATGGCTCGATTGTAATCATGTGTTGTGTTTCTGCTGACTGGTTAGCGCGCAACAAAAGCTTTTCACTGTACCTCGGTACACGTGACAATGAACTAGACTGAACTGAAAATGAACCAAAGTAAACATAAGCCAACTGTATCTCTGTCTACTGGCTGTAAAATGGACACACCAGAGTGGTACGGTGCACAGCGGTAGAGTTGCTGCCTCACAGCGCCGGAGACCCGGGTTCGATCCTGAGTCGGGGTGCCGTCTGTACGGAGTTTGTACTTTCTCCCCGTGTCCTGCGTGAGTTTCCTCCGAGATCTTTGCTTTCCTTCCACACTCCAAAGACGTACAGCTATGTAGGTTAACTGGCTTGGTATGAATGTGAAATTTTCCCTGGTGCGTTAATGTGCGGAGATCGCTGGTCGGTGCGAACTCGGTGGGCCAAAGGGCCTGTTTCCATGCTGTATCTCTAAACTAAACTAAACTCAACTAGATCAAGTGCAATCAAATGGCAGAGCAGACTGGATGGGCTGAATGGCCTGATTCTACTCCTACATTTATGGTTATTGGTCCTGATCTGAAACATCACTTATTCATGTCCTCCAGAGATGCTGCCTGACCCGCTGAGTTACTTTTCATGTTCTTTATAAAAGTACATCTGGGTCTACATTCCATATACATCAGCTTTCCCTTATCGAAGGGAGACACAAAATGCTGGAGTAACTCTGCGGGTGAGGCAGCATCGATTCATTCTCTCCAGACATGCTGCCTCACCCGCTGAGTAAAGGCCCTGTCCCACTTTCACGACCTAATTCACGACCTTTTTTGCTCGTGGACATTTTGCATCAGGCTAGAAAAAACGCCCCGACCTACTTGATGCCACGAGTACCTACGACTAGCATCACGGCCCGCTCCGACCTACCTACGACCTCGTGACGACCATGCTGCGAGTATGAGTCAAGGGCAAACTCGGCAGAGGTCGTGAATTAGGTCGTGAAAGTGGGACAGGCCCTTTACTCCAGCATTTTGTGTCGAACTTCGATTTTACCAGCATCTGCAGATTTTTCTTAACCATTCCCTTATCCTTACCGGGTCAATATCCATGATGTTACTAGTAGCGTGGGTAAGGGAGAACCAGTGGATGTGGTATATCTGGACTTCCAGAAGGCTTTCGACAAGGTCCCACATAAGAGATTAGTATACAAACTTAAAGCATACGGTATTAGGGGTTCAGTATTGATGTGGATAGAGAACTGGCTGGCAAACAGGAAGCAAAGAGTAGGAGTAAACGGGTCCTTTTCACAATGGCAGGCAGTAACTAGTGGGGTACCGCAGGGCTCAGTGCTGGGACCCCAGCTATTTACAATATATTAATGATCTGGATGAGGGAATTGAAGGCAATATCTCCAAGTTTGCGGATGACACTAAGCTGGGGGGCAGTGTTCGCTGTGAGGGGGATGCTAGGAGACTGCAAGGTGACTTGGATAGGCTGGGTGAGTGGGCAAATGTTTGGCAGATGCAGTATAATGTGGATAAATGTGAGGTTATCCACTTTGGTGGCAAAAACAGGAAAGCAGACTATTATTTAAATGGTGGCCGATTAGGAAAAGGGGAGATGCAGCGAGACCTGGGTGTCATGGTACACCAGTCATTGAAAGTAGGCATGCAGGTGCAGCAGGCAGTGAAAAAAGCGAATGGTATGTTAGCTTTCATAGCAAAAGGATTTGAGTACAGGAGCAGGGAGGTTCTACTTCAGTTGTACAGGGTCTTGGTGAGACCACACCTGGAGTATTGCGTGCAGTTTTGGTCCAAATCTGAGGAAGGACATTATTGCCATAGAGGGAGTGCAGAGAAGGTTCACCAGACTGATTCCTGGGATGTCAGGACTGTCTTATGAAGAAAGACTGGATAGACTCGGTTTATACTCTCTGGAATTTAGGAGATTAAGAGGGGATCTTATAGAAACTTACAAAATTCTTAAGGGGTTGGACAGGCTAGATGCAGGAAGATTGTTCCCGATGTTGGGGAAGTCCAGGACAAGGGGTCACAGCTTAAGGATAAGGGGGAAATCCTTTAAGACCGAGATGAGAAAGACTTTTTTCACACAGAGAGTGGTGAGTCTCTGGAACTCTCTGCCACAGAGGGTAGTTGAGGCCAGTTCATTGGCTGTATTTAAGAGTGAGTTGGATGTGGCCCTTGTGGCTAAGGGGATCAGAGGGTATGGAGAGAAGGCAGGTACGGGATACTGAGTTGGATGATCAGCCATGATCATATTGAATGGCGGTGCAGGCTCGAAGGGCTGAATGGCCTACTCCTGCACCTAATTTCTATGTTTCTAATATCCATGATGTTCACCACTAACACCACTGTTTTTTTTTACCTTCAGCTATGACACAGAAGGAGGCCATTCGGCCCATTGTGTTCAGACAAGCTCCCAGCAGAACAAACTTAAACTTATTAAGAAGCTGTTCCTCCATCTGGTGGTGCGTGCTGTCAAGCTCTGTACCTTTTGCCCAAAGGGCAGATCACTCCATGAGTACATTAGCCAATGCAAAAGAGAAAATAACCAGAGTGCCGAACATGACACATACTTTTATAATGGAAATGAAGAGGAATTTCTTTAGCCAGAGGCCGTTGTATCTGTGGAATTCATTGCCACAGGCGGCTGTGGAGACTTATGTGTTTAGGCGGAGATTGATAGGTTTTTCATTAGTAAGGGCATCAAACGTTACAGGGAGAAGGTAATAAATTGCAGAGAATTGTGGACGCAGCCCAGACCATCACGCAAACCAACCTCCCTTCCATTGACTCCATCTACACCTCAGGCTGCCTCGGCAAGGCCAGCAGCATCATCAAGGACCAGTCTCACGCCGGCCACTCTTCTCCCCTCTCCCATTGGACAAGAATGTGAGAACGCACACCTCCAGATTCAGGGGCAGTTTCTTCCCAACTGTTATAAGACAACTGAACCATCTTATTAACAATTAGAGAGCAGTCTTGAGCAACTATCGACCTCACTTGAGCCCCTCGGACTATCTTTAATCAAACTGTTTTGGACTTTATTGAGCACCAAACGTTAATCCCTTTATCCTGTCGATAGGATGGCTCAATTATAATTATGTATAATAGACAATAGACAGTAGGTGCAGGAGTAGGCCATTCGGCCCTTCGAGCCAGCACCGCCATTCAATGTGATCATGGCTGATCATCCCCAATCAGTACCCCGTTCCTGCCTTCTCCCCATATCCCCTGACTCCGCTATCTTTAAGAGCCCTATGTAGCTCTCTCTTGAAAGTATCCAGAGAACCAGCAGAGAATCTGAGGCAGAGAATTCCACAGACTCTCAACTCTCTGGGTGAAAAAGCGTTTCCTCGTCTCCGTTCTAAATGGCTTACTCCTTATTCTTAAACTGTGGCCCCTGGTTCTGGACTCCCCCAACATCGGGAACATTGTCCAGCCTCTAGCGTAATAATCAAACCCTTAATAATCTTACATGTTTCAATAAGATAATCTTTCCGCAGACTGGTTAGCATGCTATAAATGCTTTACACTGTGCACGTGACAATAAACTAAACTGAACTAAGATTGGGACGGAGGGAAAAATAGATCAGCCATGAGTGAATAGCAGTGCAGATTCAATGGGCTGAATGGCCTAATCCTGCTCCTAGATCTTATGTCTGTCTTATAGATTCCAGATCGGGCTGTAAAATTTGGAGTCCCACCTTAGCTGTGTAGAAGGGATCACTCAGTTCTGAAGAAGGGTCACGGCCCGAAACGTCACCCATTCCTTCTCTCCAGAGATGCTGCCCGCCCCGCTGAGTTACTCCAGCATTTTGTGTTGACCTTCGGTGACACATACACGGTTTTAGCTTTTAGTTTTAGAGATGCAGCACGGAAACAGGCCCTTCAGCCCACCGAGCCCGTGCCGACCAGCGATCCCCGTACACTAGCACTATCCTACACACACTAGGGAGGATTTATAATCTTCACCAGAGCCAATTAACCTGCAAACCTTTACGTCTTTGGAGTGTGGGGGGGGAAGGTGGAGCACCCGGAGAAAACTGCGCACAGGGGGAATGTACAAACTCCGTACAGGCAGTTAGGATCGAACCCGGGTCTCTGGCGCTGCGAGGCAGCAACTCTATCGCTGCACCACTGTGCCCCCCATGGGGGAGGGGGGGCATTGAGGAAAGCAGGGCAGGCGTGTGTGTGGCCTGAGCGGCTCTGAGGTGTTTTCCACTGGGCGAAGGCCCTGGGTACAAACATGGCCGCCTGATGCCTCCGCGGTTACCGTGGCGACGCTGACCTCCAGCCCTTTGTTCCCCGCAGCTCGGCAGGAGGTACGGCCCGGTGTTCACCTTGTGGCTGGGCCCCCGGCCCGTCGTGGTGCTCTGCGGCCACAAGGCCGTGAAGGAGGCTCTCGTCGACCAGGCAGACGATTTTGGTGGCCGGGGAACGGTCCCCTCGATCAGCAAGGTGACGAGAGGATACGGTAAGAACTTGGTCAGAGATGGCCCCCTGACCCCTGACCCTAACAACAGCAGGAGGTTACAAAAGGTTGAAACGTGCGATAATGAGTTTAGTTTAGTCTCCCATGCTCGCACCAAAAATGTACAGATTTGTAGGTTAATTGGCTCGGTATAATTGCAAATTGTCCCTAGTGTGTGTAGGATAGTGTAAGCGGGGATCGCTGGGCGGCGTGGTCTCAGTGGGCCGAAGGGCCTGTTTCCGCGCTGTATCTCTACACAACACGTCACTGAACTAAACTAATTGATGGAAGGTGCAGGCAAGGAAGGGAGAGACATTAGAATTAGGAATCTAAAGGCCAAAACCTGTAGGATTATGAGTGTTGTCGGACTGGAGGAGGTAAGGGGAGGGAGAGAAGGGAGAAGGGCAGGAGAGAAAGGAGAAGGAAAGGGGGGGGGGAGATGGAAGAAGGGGAGGAGGGAGAAGGGGGAAGAGAGAAGGGAGAAGGGGAGGGAGAGAAGGGAGAAGGGGAGAAGTGAGAAGGGGAGAAGAGAAGGGAGAAGGGGAGAAGGGAGAAGGGGAGGAGAGAAGGGAGAAGGGGAGGGAGAAGGGGAGGGGAGAAGGAGAAGGGGAGGAGAGAAGGGGAGAAGAGAAGGGAGAAGGGGAGAAGGGAGAAGGGGAGGAGAGAAGGGAGAAGGGGAGGGAGAAGGGGAGAAGGGGAGGGAGAAGGGAGGAGGGGAGGAGAAGGGAGGAGGGAGAAGGAGAGGAGGGAGAAGGGGAGAAGAAGGGGGAAGGGGAGGAGAGAAGGGGAAGGGGAGGGGAGAAAGGGAGAAGGGGAGGAGAGAAGGGAGAATGGGGAGGAGAAGGGAGAAGGGGAGGGAGAAGCGGAGGGAGAGGAGCGAGAAGGGGAGGGGAGAGGGGAGAAGGGGAGAAGGAGAGGAGAGGGGAAGAGAAAAGGGAGAAGGGGGAGGGAAGGGGAGGAGGAAAGTGTGAAGTTGAGGGGAATGGATGGGGAGGGGCAGAAGGAGGTGGGTAGGGGAGGGGGAGGGAGGAGGCATGAGGGGGAAGATGTGGGGAATGGATGGGGTGGAAGGGGGAGGGGAGGGGAGAAGGGGGACTAGAGATGGCGAGGGGGAGGGGGAGGGGAAGGGAAGGAGTTGAGGGGGATCGCACTGAATCACGTGCTCTGTGGGTGCAGGGATCGCCAGCAGTAACGGCCCGCGGTCCCGCCAGCTGCGCAGCTTCGCCATCACCGCCCTCGGTCACCGCGGCAACGGCACCTCGACGCTGGAGGGGTTCGTGCAGCAAGAGGCGGAGGTCCTGGTGGAAGCCTTCGCAAAGACCCAAGGTCAGCTCCCTCTCCCGCCAATGCCGGTGTGCGGCACCTCATAAGGTCATAGGTTCTCGGCGTTCTAGAATTAGGCCATTCGGCCCAGTGAGTCTATTCCACCATTCAATCATGGCTGATCTATCCCTCCCTCCTAACCCCATTCTCCCCATAACCCCCGACACCCGCACTAATACAAAAATCTGTCAAAGTCCACCTTAAAAACATCCACTGACTTGGCCTCCACAGCCTTCTGTGGGAAAGAATGCCACAGGTTCACCGCCCTCTGACTAAAGAAATTCCACCTCATCTCCTTTCTAAAGGTACGTCCTTTTATTCTGAGGCTGTGATCTCTGGTCCTAGACTCTCCCAATAGTGGTAACATCCTCCCCACACCCACTGTGGGAAGCGCAGTGTAAGGTTATGATTGATGGGAGTAGAATTAGGCCATTTGGCCCATCAAGTCTACTCCACCATTCAATCAAGGCTGATCGATCTCTCCCTCCCAGCCCCATTCTCCTGCCTTCTCTCTATAACCTCTGACACATGTACAGATAGGTAGTATACACTGTGTGGGCCAAATGGCCTCCTTTGCAAGGTCCTGCTCTGAATGGCGATTTACTGGATCTGAAGTTTAGCGCAGTATCACAGCACCTGCTCAAACCTGCTGAAATATTGCATTTAATATCTTACCATGCAACACTAAAATAAACGAAACTATATTATTTTTGATCGCTAGGATTACCTCTTTACAAGAGCTGTCATCAGTACTATGGGCTGAAGGGTCTTGATTGGTGCCGTCCCATTGCACAAAATGGCCCCTTTACATAATAGCAAATTGAACAATGTATAGGAAGTAACTGCAGATGCTGGTTTACACCAGAGATAGACACCAAATGCTGGAGTCACTCAGCGGGACAGGTAACATCTCTGGAGAGAAGGTTTTTCGGAGACACGGAGATAAGGAAGGGTGAGGTGTGAAAACGAGACATCAAGGGGTATGGATCAAAGAACATGTAGAATAGACAATTGTTAGCTAGGTGAAGGTGACAATGAAGCAGACAGAGATAAAATGTAATCGGGCGACAGTCGGACTGGTCGGAGAACTGGGAAGGGGGAGGGATGGAGAGAGAGGGAGAGCAAGGATTACTTGAAGTTAGGGAGGTGAATTCACATACCACTGGGGTGTAAGCTGCCCAAGTGAAATTTAAGGTGCTATTCCTCCAATTTGCACTAGCCCTCACAATTACTGAGGGTACACAAAAAGCTGGAGAAACTCAGCGGGTGCAGCAGCATCTAAGGAGCGAAGGAGATAGGTGACGTTTCGGGTCGAGACCCTTCTTCAGACACTCACAATTACTGATCTGTGTAGATAGAACTGCAGATGCTGGTTTATACCAAAGATAGACGCAAAATGCTGGAGTAACTCAGCGGGTCAGGGCGCTTAAATTCTGAAGAAGGGTCTTGACCCGAAACGTCACCTATTCCTTTTCACCAGGGATGCCACTGGTAACGTTTTCACACAAAGGGTGGTGGGTGTATGGAACAAGCTGCCAGAGGAGGTAGTTGAGGCTGGGACTATCCCAATGTTTAAGAATTAGTCAGACAGGTACATGGAAACTGCAAAGAGGCCCTTCTGCAGTTGTACAGAGCCCTGGTGAGACCACATCTGGAGTATTGTGTGCAGTTTTGGTCTCCAGATTTGAGGAAGGACATTCTTGCTATTGAGTGCAGTGTAGGTTCACGAGGTTAATTCCCGGGTTGGCAGGACTTATATGCTGAGAGAATGGAGCGGCTGGGCTTGTACACTCTGGAATTTAGAAGAATGAGAGGGGGTCTTATTGAAACATACAAGATTATTAAGGATTTGGACCCGCTAGAGGCAGGAAACATGTTCCCGATGTTGGGGGAGTCCAGAGCCAGGGGCCACAGTTTGAGAGTAAGGGGTAAGCCATTTAGAACGGAGACGAGGAAACACTTTTCCACACAGATAGTTGTGAGTCTGTGGAATTTCTCTGCCTCAGAGGGAGGCTGGTTCTCCGGATACTTTCAGGAGAGAGCTGGATAGGGCTCTTAAAGATAGCGGAGTGAGAGGATATGGGGAGAAGGCAGGAACGGGGTACTGATTGTGGATGATCAGCCATGATCACATTGAATGGCGGTGCTGGCTTGAAGGGCCGAATGGTCCTGCACCTATTGTCTATTGTCTATTAGGTAGGACAGGTTTGGAGGGCAAGTTGGGCTGAAGGGCCTGTTTCCACACTGTTACCACTCTCTGACTCTGTGCTGCCTGACCCGTTCAGTTACTCTGGCACTTTGCGTAAGTCAACAATTGCTAATCTAATCACTTCCTATACTTTCCACGTAATTGCTTGGGCAGCAGTCCATTGGGAGCCCTGCACTGATTCATTGTCGTGCTTTTAAAACAAAGTTTTCTGTGGTCAGAGTGTGTCATATCTGGAACTGTGAGCAATGCTGCAATCTGATCCGACAATGACTAGGAACCAGGCCAAGCCTTCAATACGGTGGGATGTTCTCTCAACACACCTTGGAGTCTGAGGGATATGAGCTAACAGTGACTGCAGTCAGTATCATACAGATAGATACACACACGCCTCCTCGGTCTGAAGAAGGGTCTCGACCTGAAACGTCACCCATTCCTTATCTCCAGAGATGCTGCCTGTCCCACTCGCTGAGTTACTCCAGCATTTTGTGTCCATCTCCAGATACATACTGTGTGCGCAGACATACAGATACAGCCGGAGACAGGCCCTTCGGCCCACCGAGTCCGTGCCGACCAGTGATCCCCGCACGCTAACACTACCCGACACACGCTCGGGACAATTGACACACACGCAAACCTGCAAACCCCGTACGTCTTTGGAGTGTGGGAGGAAACCAAAGAACTCGGAGAAACCCCACGCAGCTCACGGGGGGGGCGTGCAAACTCCGTACAGGCAGCACCCGTGGTCGGGATGGAACCCGGGTCTCTGGCGCTGTGAGGCAGCAACTCTACCGCTGCGCCTCCGTGCCGCTATTGTAACCCTACTATTTACAAAGGAAGGTTGTGGTCCCTGGTAACTGGTTCAGGATTAGTAGCAGGGAGAATGTCGGAGCTGTTGTAAACAATGAGTTAACAGGACACTTAGAAAATATCAACAGGATGAGACAAAGTCAACATGGATTTATGAAAAGGAAATGGTGTCTGACAAGCCTACAAGATGTAACTGGTAGACTAGCGAACATCATGCCAGTGGCTGTTGTGCATTTGAATGTTCAGGTCACGTAGTAAAGGGCCCTTCGGCCCAACTATCCCATGGTGACCAACATGTCCCATCTACACTACTCCCACCTGCCTACATTTGGCCCAAATGCCACTAAACCCATGCTATCCATGTACCTGTCTAAATGTTTCTTATACATTGCGATAGTCCCTGCCTCCACTGCTTTCTCTGGCAGCTCGTTCCATACACCCACCACCCCTGTGTGTAAAATAGTTACCCCTCAGGTTCCTATTAAATCTTTGCAGCCTCCACCGCTCTCTGAGGCAGAGGATTCCACAGACTCACCACTCTCTGTGAGAAAAAGTGTTTCCTTGTCTCCGTTCTAAATGGCTTACTCCTTATTCTTAAACTCTGGCCCCTGGTTCTGGACTCCCCCAACATCGGGAACATGTTTCCTGCCTCTAGCGTGTCCAAACCCTTATCAATCTTATATGTTTCAATGAGATATCCTCTCATCCTTCTAAACCCCAGTGTGTACAGGCCCAGCTGCTTCATTCTCTCAGCATATGACAGTCCCGCCATCCCGGGAATTAACCTTGTAAACCTACGCTGCACTCCCTCAAAAGCAAGAACGCACTTCCTCAAATTAGGGGAGCAAAACTGCACACAATACTCTCACTAGAGCCCTGTACAACTGCAGAAGGACCTCTTTGCTCCTATATCCGATTCCTCTTGTTATAAAGGCCAACATGCCATTGGCTTTCTTCATTGCCTGCTGTACCTGCATGCTTACTTTCATAGACTGATGTACAAGGACCTTTGCCTCCACACTCCCATGCAGTGTGTTCCGCACCAGCGGCCCCCGGCCCGTCCCCTCCCCTCCTCTCCCCACCGCCTCCTCAGTTAACCAATCTGAGTGTCTTCCGTCTCCTTCCCTCCCCAGAGTTGCCGTGTGACCCCACATTCCGGCTCACATGTGCCACGGCCAACATCATGTGCGCTGTGGTGTTCGGGAACCGCTTTGACCACACGGACCCCAAGCTGCTGGCTCTGCTCCACATGATGGATGAAAACATGAAGGTCATCAGCAGCCCTTGGGGGCAGGTGAGTCCGCGAGTCGAGAGTGTCGTATCGTCGCGTCTCGTGTGCCCACACCTCCCCCACAATCAGTCCTGGCTCAGAGATGTCCTGACTCAAAACGTCACCTATCCACGTCCTCCAGATTTTGTTTTGTTGAGACCCAGAGCAGAAACAGGCCCTTCGGCCCACCAAGTGCGTGCCGAACAGCCGCCCCCACACACTAACACTATCCTACACACGCTCAGAATCAGAATCAGGATCAGAATCACACTTTATTCGCCAAGTATGTTTTGCAACATACGAGGAATTTCATTGGCCAGGTCAGTCATACAATTAAAAGTAACAGATCACTTCAAAAACACATTTTAACATGAACATCCGCCACAGTGGCTCCTACACATTCCTCACTGTGATGGAAGGTGAAGTCTCTTCCTTTAGTTCTTCCTCTGTCGTGGGCCTCGAGCCCCCGTTGACGGGATGATCTTGAATCCCGTAGCCGGTGGCGTTCGGGCCCTCTGCGTCGAGGCGATCTGCTCCTGCATCGGGGGGGGGGGAGTGTCAGCTCCCCCGCGCCGGGCGATCGAACCTCACGCCGGGGCTGGTCGAACCTTCCGCGACCTTGGAGCTCCCGACTCGGCCTCTCCCGAGTGCGAGCCCTTGATGTTGATCCCGCGGTGGGCGTGGTGGGAGCGATCCCAGGCAAGGGATCCGCTCCGATGTTAAGTCGCGGTGGGGCTCACGACAGTCCGAGGAGGCTTCCAGCTCCATCGATGGTAGGCCTCAGAGCCTGGAGAATGTGATCCGAAAATTGATCACATCTCTGGGAAGGTAGGGGGTCCCCCGACCCCCTCTCCCTCCCCCTCCCTCCTCCCCCCACATAAAACAAACATAAGAACAATAAAACAAAACTTTTAACAAACTAAAAAAATAACAAAAAGAGTGAAAAGACGAACAGACTGCCGGCAGGGCAGCCATCTCCCCGGCGTCCACCCGGGACAGTTTACAGTTAGACCGAGCCAATTAGCCTACATACCGGTATGTCTTTGGCCTGTGGGAGGAATCCGGGGATCCCAGAAAAAAACCCACGCAGGTCACGGGGAGAACGTACAGACAAGCACCCGTAGTCGGGATTGAACCCGGGTCTCCGGCGCTGTAAGGCAGCAACTCTACCGCTGCGCCACCGTGCCACCCGTATCTTGGGCTGATGGCCTCCTCCCTTGTAAGGAAACATAGAAACATAGAAACATAGAAATTAGGTGCAGGAGTAGGCCATTCAGCCCTTCGAGCCTGCACCGCCATTCAATATGATCATGGCTGATCATCCAACTCAGTATCCCGTACCTGCCTTCTCTCCATACCCTCTGATCCCCCTAGCCACAAGGGCCACATCCAACTCACTCTTAAATATAGCCAATGAACTGGCCTCAACTACCCTCTGTGGCAGAGAGTTCCAGAGACTCACCACTCTCTGTGTGAAAAAAGTCTTTCTCATCTCGGTCTTAAAGGATTTCCCCCTTATCCTTAAGCTGTGACCCCTTGTCCTGGACTTCCCCAACATCGGGAACAATCTTCCTGCATCTAGCCTGTCCAACCCCTTAAGAATTTTGTAAGTTTCTATAAGATCCCCTCTCAATCTCCTAAATTCCAGAGAGTATAAACCAAGTCTATCCAGTCTTTCTTCATAAGACAGTCCTGACATCCCAGGAATCAGTCTGGTGAACCTTCTCTGCACTCCCTCTATGGAAATATCAGAACAGAGGCCTGGCCAAGTAAAGTGGGGATATTTTATTTCCATGGGGAAATCCAGTGAATCAGTTGGTTTTCGTGATAATCCTGGAGGTTCCAGGTCATCGGGCTGGGGTTTGGAAATTCAGTTGCGTCATGCTATTCCATTTAAATAATACAAATCTAGTTTTACTGGAAAGTAAACAGCATAATGCAATCTCTTCTCGGTAGCATTGGGCCATTTGAATAGGCACAATGGTGTCGTAATTCTCTGTGAAACCTTACCTTCAAGGAACTTGTGTACCATTTCCAGGAAGTAATATTATCATTAATATAACATTGCCGTGATGGGTTGGGGGAGGGGGGGGGAGAACAATGGAGGACCTGGCATGGGGGAGGGGGAGAGAGGAGGAGGAGGAGGGAGTGAGGGAGTGGGGAGGAAAAAAGGGGAACTTGGCACAACAGGAAATAAAGGGAAATTACTTTGTAACATTGTCGCCGGCCTTTATGTGGCAACTATTAGCATACCTTGGGGACGCGAGCAAAGAATTTTACTGTGACTTGTCACATGTGAAACTAAAGTATACCATCCCGTTAAACCAGGGGGTCGGCACCTACGGCCCAGCGGCCAAATCCGGCCCGTAGCCCGAAATCATCCAACACGCAGGCTTATTATTATGCAATTCGTTTTCGCGACCTGGGCGCTCCAGCCAGTCCCGGGGCAGGCGAGGGACCCTTGAACTGCAGAAAACACGTGAAAAACACTTTGTATCTTTTCTGCAAAAGCACAAACGTCCATGAGAAAAGATCTCATGAATAAACCTGGAGACCAGAGGGGGGTGAGGAAGCTCTGTGCTGAGACCACGGGGGTGCATGCTGGCACCATAGGGGAGCTGCATGCTGAGACCATGGGGAAGCTCCGTGCTGGGACCACAGGGAAGCTCTGTGCTGAGACCACGGGCGTGTTCCGTGCTGACACCACGGGGGAGCTCCGTGCTAACACCACGGGGGAGCTCCGTGCTGAGACCATGGGGAGCTCCGTGCAGAGACCATGGGGAGCTCCGTGCTGAGACCATGGGGAGCTCCGTGCTGAGACCACAGGGGTGCTCCGTGCTGAGACCATGGGGGAGCTCCGTGCTGAGACCACGGGGGTGGTCTGTGGAGGGAAATTGAAAAACACGTGAAAACGAATGCGAAAAATAACACCAAGTGTCACACTACGGCGATAGATGTGACCCGCCATCCGCTCACAGACGTGGGTCTTGGCCCCTCTGCAGAACAAGGTTGCCGACCCCTGCGTTAAATACTCCAGGGACAAGGAAAGTGTAATGTGTGTGGATCGCTGGTTGGCACGGACTCAGTGGGCCAAAGGGCCTGTTACCGTACCGTCTCTAAACCAAACTAGACGCAAAGTGCAGGAGTAACTCAGCAGGTCAGGCAGCATCTCTGGAGAAGATGGATGGGGGATGTTTTGGGTTGATTGCAAGGGGTGGGTGGGGGGGAGGAGGGGACTGGAAGCAAGAAAGGACCAGGGCAAATCGGGGCCGGCAATAGATGACCTTGGGCAAGGAGGACCCCTGATGGGCCAATTATTGGCTTGGGACGGTGTGATCCCAAGAGGGATACATCTTGTGAACTTTGAACTGGTTAGCTGACCTTTAATGGAGGAGGGTGGGGGGGGGGGGGGAGGGGAGAAACGAGGGGAAGGGACAGGGGAGTGTATGGTCAGGCAGCATCTGTGGAGGGAAATGGCCAGGCGATATCCCAACCTGAAAGATTGCCTATCTAGTTTAGTTTAGAGAAACAGTCTGAAGAAGGGTCTCGACCCGAAACATCGCCTATTTCCTTCGCTCCATGGATGCTGCCTGACCCGCTGAGTTTCTCCAGCTTTTTTGTCTGCCTTCGATTTTCCAGCATCTGCAGTTCCTTCTTAAACTCCGAGTTACTCCAGCATTTTGTGTTTTGTTCATGACTCCAGCACCTGCAGTTCTGGTGTTAGTTTTTTTAGTTTTAGATTTAGAGATACCAGCTCGGAAAGAGGCCCTTCGGCCCGCCCAGTCTGTGCTGACCAGCGATCACCCCGTACACTATCCTTCACACTGGGGACAATTTACAATTTTTACCGAAGCCAATTAGCCGACAAACCTGCCCGCATTTGGAGTGTGGGAGGAAACCGGAGCACCTGGAGAAAACCCACGCAGGTCACGGGGAGAACGTACAAACCTAGTACGGACAGCACCTGTAGTCAGGATTGAACCCGGGTTTCTAGCGCTGTAACGATATGATACGATAGAATTTTATTCATCCTCAGAGGGAAATTGGTCTGCCAACAGTCATAACACACAACTTAACACTTGAAATTAAAATTAAATGAAAAGTGAAAGTGAAAAAAAGTGATGTGCAGTAAACCCCCTGTCCCACTTAGGAGACCTAAACAGCAACCTCTGGTGACCTTGCCCGCCACCCAAAGAAAAATCAAGGTCGAGATGACCTGCAACCTCCTACCACCTCCCACGCCTATGTTGAAAACCGTCCTCGACTGTGAAGAAAACCGGCTTCGACTAGACCTGCGATTAAAAAATGATCGATTTTTAAAACGGCAACCTATTTTTAGTCGAGGCCGGTTTTAATCATGAGGAAAAAAATAGCAGCAACCTAGATGAAGCCTCGACCACGCGGAAACCACTTTCACCATTAGGGAGAGTGACCAAAACCTCCGGTGACCTCATGGAAACCTTGGGTGGCGGGCAAGGTCACCAGAGGTTGCTGTTTAGGTCTCCTAAGTGGGACAGGGGGTTAACTATCCTGCAGCAGCCCCTTGTGTCTCCATTAAATACTTGCCGTCTCCTCTCTCCAGCTCTACGACCTGCTCCCAAACCTCCTGGACTGCCTCCCAGGACCCCACAACCGGCTCTTCGAAAATGCGAATAAAATAAAGAGCTTCCTGAGAGAAATGATCCAGCTGCACAAGGACAGGCACTGGGAGGGCACGCCTCGCAACTTCATCGAGAGCTTCCTCGCCAAGATGGAGGAGGTGAGTGAAGAACCAGGGTGTCCTTGCAGCCACTCGAGCGCAGCCGTCCCGAGCCACTCTCTACCTCGTTGGATGGCTTGATAGACAATAGACAATAGGTGCAGAAATAGGCCATTCGGCCCTTCAAGCCAGCACTCGAAATAGGTAACTAAAAAACTCTTTGCTTCCCCTTCTTACTCTCCGGCTTTCCAGATAGCTCCCCATATCCCTTGATTCCGTTAGCCCTAAGAGGTGACCCCATAACGTCGACTGCGGAGGCCTCTATAGGCCCAACTATGGGAGGACGAGGGGATGGGGACTGGACTTTGTGCCTTCCCTCACAGTGAGATCCATTATGGGGGGATGTTTGTATGTTTTATGTTCAATTTCTTTATAATGTAATGTTGTATTCTAATTAATGTGCTACAATGGCAACTGGAAGATCTCTACACCAATTGGTGTATGTGACAATAAATGAACCTTTGAAATACATCCAGTGAATTGGCCTCCACTGCCTTCCATGGCAGAGAATTCCACAGATTCACAACTCTCCGGGTGAAAAAGTGTTTCCTCATCTCAGTCCTAAATTCTTGCCATAGAGGGAGTACAGGGAAGGTTCACCAGACTGATTCCTGGGATGGCACGACTTCCATATGAAGAAAGACTGGATAGACTCGGCTTGTACTCGCTGGAATTTAGAAGATTGAGGGGGGATCTCATAGAGGCTTACAAAATTCTTAAGGGGTTGGACAGGCTAGATGCAGGAAGATTGTTCCCGATGTTGGGGAAGTCCAGGACAAGGGGTCACAGTTTAGGGATAAGGGGGAAGTCTTTTAGGACCGAGATGAGCAAATCGTTTTTCACACAGAGAGTGGTGAATCTGTGGAATTCTCTGCCACAGAAGGTAGTTGAGGCCAGTTCGTTGGCCATATTTAAGAGGGAGGTGGATGTGGCCCTTGTGGCTAAAGGGATCAGGGGGTATGGAGAGAAGGCAGGTACAGGATACTGAGTTGGATGATCAGCCATGATCATATTGAATGGCGGTGCAGGCTCGAAGGGCCGAATGGCCTGCTCCTGCACCTAATTTCTATGTTTCTATGTTTCTAAACTGCCGACCCCTCATTCTCAAACTGTGTGACCCCTGGATTTATGTTTTTCTTTTTCTCAGGAGGAAGGTAACCCGAGGTCGGAGTTCAACGATGAGAATCTTCTCCTGTCCACGTTTAACATCTTTCTTGCCGGGACCGACACCACGAGCTCCACCATCCGCTGGGGGCTCCTGCTCTTTCTCAAATACCCAGAGGTGCAGGGTGAGTACACACACAGGAACCCGGCAAATCCCGCACATTATCCCGGCCTTCCTTCACCCTAATCGCTGGGCTCTGCATTCCCTGGGATTATCCTGTGAGTGATCAGGGTTTGGACATGCTAGAGGCAGGAAACATGTTCCCGATGTTGGGGGAGTCCAGAACTAGGGGACACAGTTTAAGAATAAGGAGTAAGCCATTTAGAACAGAGACGAGGAAACACTGAGTGGTGAGTCTGTGGAATTCTCTGCCTCAGAGGGCGGTGGAGGCAGGTTCTCTGGATACTTTCAAGAGAGAGCTAGATAGGGCTCTTAAAAATAGCAGTCAGGGGATGTGGGGAGAAGGCGGGAACGGGGTACTGATTGGGGATGATCAGCCATGATCACATTGAATTGTGGTGCTGGCTAGAAGGGCCAAACGGCCTACTCCTGCACCTATTGTCTATTGGTTATCACAAGTAAAGTCTCGTTCTCACCTAGCCCACAGCTAACAACTTCAAATGTATTTGTCACATGCACCATTTTTTTTTTTAATATCAAAAATGTATTCAATTATTAAAAAATAATATTTATACTACAATAAGACAAACCAGAACTCACCACCCTAATACAATACAAACATATATCCATAATAAACTACTATACAACTATGTTACAATCCTTGTTGAGGATGCATTCAACACCCTGCGGTCCCGGAACTCCCCCAGGGTGCCCGTCGACAGGGCGTAGTCCCTCTCTATCCCCACCCGGGCGCGGACAGAACCCCGGAAAAGGGGCAGGCAGCCGGCTCGGGCGGAGCCCTCCACCGCCTGGCGCCGTGACTCGCGGATGGCCAGCTTGGCCAGGCCCAGGAGCAACCCGACCAGGACATCTTCAGCCCCTACCCTCTCCCCTACGCACAGGGTGTCCACAGATGAGGATGGCGGGTGAAAAATGCAGCCAGAAGGCAAGGAGCAGCCCCTTCAGGTATTCAAACTGTGGCTGCAGCCTCACGCACTCCATATAAACCAAAGATCCTATAGTGGAGCAAGATAGACCACTCCTGCTAAATGCAATGGGCTGACGTGTAGTACGCAACGGAGCGGAACGTGGGCCTTTTTTTCATCCATTTAAGTATCCCGACCCGACCCGACCCGACCCGACCCGACCCGACCCGACTCGCAGTGTAATCAACGTTGCGGGGGAACAGTTTGTGTTAATAAATTAAAATTCTGAAAATGAGGAGAAGATTTTTCCCAAATAACTTTTATTTTTACGAGGATGTTTCCGTAACCGGCTTCCGTCTCCGCGCTAGTATCTTTGCTCCGCTACGGGATCTTTGGTGCGGAGACGGAAGCCGGTTACGGAAATGGGGCCGGAAATTACCCGTGAATCTGCCCATGACCGGACTACGTCTTTTTCGTCGAGTGGTCTATCTTGCTCGCTGTAGGGTCTTTGGTCATCAAACTCTTCCAGTCCGCAAAAGTGGCAGGCGGCTGGCAAGTCCGTGAGTCACATGCACCATAAGGTGCAGTGAAATGTAATTGACGGCCTGATGTTCAAGCCCCCTGGTACAGAGTACTGTGATTACGTATTGTGTTGTGCTGCTGCAGGTAAGAATGTCATTGTTCTATCTGGGACGTGTGACGATAAAACACTCTTGACTCTCGGCTCTTGACCCGAAACGAGGGGAAGAAGCTGTTCCTTTTCTCCAGAGACGTTGCCTGACCCACTGAGTTTATCTAAAGTCCCCCATACCAGGTAAAGCTACCGGGAACAGCTGAACGGTCCTTCCATAAGCTAGGGTACTGTCTGATTCACCTCTACCCCATTGCGGACATTGGACTTTGTCTGTGGAACTGGTGCGCTACAATGCTGAGAACTATATTATGCACTCTGTATCTTCCCCTTTGCTCTACCTATTGTAGCACAGAGCTCCCCCTGTGGTCTCAGCACGGAGCTACTCCGTGGTCACAGCACAGAGCTCCCTGTGGTGCCAGCACAGAGCTCTCCCGTGGTCTCAGCACAGCACCCCACCCCCCATGGTCTCAGCACGGAGCTCCCCCGTGGCCTCAGCACGGAGCTCCCCCCTCCCCATGCTCTCCACGTCGGAGCTTCCCCGTGGTCTCAGCACGGAGCTCCCCCGTGGTCTCAGCACGGAGCTCCCCCGTGGTGTCAGCACGGAGCTCCCCCATGGTGTCAGCACGGAGCTCCCTCGTGGTGTCAGCATGGAGCATCCCCGTGGTGTCAGCACGGAGCTCCCCCGTGGTGTCAGCACAGAGCTCCCTAGAGGTGTCAGCACAGAGCTCCCCTGTGGTCTCAGCACGGAGCTTCCCCATGGTCTCAGCACGCAGCTCCCCTATGGTGCCAGCATGCACCCCCGTGGCCTCAGCACAGAGCTCCCTCCCCCCACTATGGTCTCCAGGTTTATTCAGGAGATCTTTTCTCATGGACGATCGTGCTTTTGCAGAAAAGATACAAAGTGAGATCGATCGGTGATTGGGATGGACGCTCACCGTGCATGGAAGACCGGGAGAAGATGCCGTACACCAACGCCGCCATCCATGAGATCCAGCGATACTCCAACATTATCCCTCTCAACCTCCCCCACACCGTCACCAGAGACACAGAGTTCCGGGGCTTCCTGATCCCAAAGGTAACGCTTAGTTGGTCATCTTCTTCTACCCGTAGAGAGTGGGTAGACTCTATGGATGGAGTGGATGGGTAGGCACACAGATAGAGTGGATGTGTGGAGAATGTTTCCACTAGTTGGAGAATCGAGGACCAGGGGCCACGACCTCAGAATAAAAGAACGTCATTTTGAAAACGGACACGTTTTGGTGATGTGGAGGAATGAAAGGGTATACTTTTAGAAAGGAGATGAGATATTTCTTTGGTAGATAAAAATGCAGGAGAAACTCAAAGGGTGAAGCAGCATCTATGGAGCGAAGAATAGGCGACGTTTCGGGTCGAGGCCCTTCTTCAGACTGATGTGGGGGTGGGGGGGGGGGTGGGAAGAAGAAAGGAAGAGGCGGAGACAGTGGGCTGAAGGAGAGCTGGGAAGGAGGGAGAAAGCAGGGACTACCTGAAATGGGAGAAGTCAATGTTCATACCGCTGGGGTGTACCCAAGCAAAATATGAGGTGCTGCTCCTCCAATTTGTGCTGGGCCTCACTCTGACAATGAAGGAGGCCCAGGACAGAAAGGTCGGATTTGGAATGGGAGGGGGAGTTAAAGTGCTGAGTCACCGGGAGATCAGGTTAGTTAATGCTAAATTTATTTTGTCAGAGGGTGGTGAATCTGTAGAATTCATTGCTACAGGCGCTGTGGAGGCCAAGTCAATGGATATTTTTAAGGGCTATATGGAGTTTTTTTATTAATACGTGTCTCAGGGGTTATGGGAAGAAGGCAGGAGAATGGGATTAGGAGGGAATGATAGATCAGCCATGGTTGAATGGTGGAGTAGACTTGGATGGGCCGAATGGCCTTATTCTGCTCCTAGAACCTATGAACTTACCGCTGGCCTTTGGTTTCCATAGACAATAGGTGCACGAGTAAGCCATTTGGCCCTTCGAGCCAGCACCGCCATTCAATGTGATCATGGCTGATCATCCCCAATCAGTACCCCGTTCCTGCCTTCTCCCCATAATCCCCTGACTCCACTATCATTCCAGGATAAGAAATAACATCGGGATTAAAGGCTATCAACCACAAGGAGAGGTTGGGAAAACTTGGATTGTTTTCTCAGGAGCATCTGAGGCTGAGAGGAGACCTGATAGAAATATATTCAATTATGAGAGGCATAGATAGGGTAGACAGTCAGAACCTTCTCCCCCCCCCCCCCCCCCCCCCACCCCCCCCCCATGGTGGAAATGTCAACAGCCAGAGGGCATAGCTTTAAGGTTAGAGGGCAAAGTTTTAGGGAGATGAGCAGGCAAGTGTGAGCCTGAAACATACTGCGAGGGTTGGTGTGGTGGCAGATATTTCTTCTCAGGCCCCCTTCATGTCATGGCTGACCATGGTGTCTCCAGGTGTTATTCCCTATACCCGACAGAATCAGTGATATCCCAGGTAAAAGTAAACCATGAGGGCAAGCCCACAAATCCATAGGTAGACAAGAGTGCTGGAGAAACTCAGCAGGTGCGGCAGCATCTATGGAGCGCAGGAAATAGGCAACGTTTCGGGCCGAAAAACCCTTCTTCAACCCTTCCCCACAAATACATAAATGATCTACATTACCACAGCAGCCACAGGGGCCAGTCTAGACTTAGGAGATGATGTTAAGGCAACTGGCACAGCATTGCCGATTATTATCTAACCAACACTCTTATCTTTGTGCCTTTCTCTTTCAGGAATGATTGTGATTCCACTGCTTTCTTCTGTTTTGTACGATCCCAGCTTGCTGGGAGACTCCAGAATCGTTCAACGTGAACCATTTTCTGGATGAGAGGGGCCCAGCTGAAGCACAGACGACGACGCCTTCCTGCCATTTTCAATAGGTTTGGCCAATACCCATTTCTTGTATGGACAGCGTCCTCCATTTTGTAAATTACAAAATTGTGCGACACGGTGGCGCAGCGGTAGAGTCCTGCCTCGCTAACCCGTGTTTGATCCCACTACGGGTGCTCGTCCTGTACAGAGTTTGCACGTACTCCCCCGTGACCCGCCTGGGTTTTCTCCAGGATCACCTGTTTCCTCCACTCTCCAAATTCAAACACATTTTTCACACAGGGAGTGTGACTGTGGAATTCTCTGCCTCAGAGGGCTGAGGGCCGGTTTCTCTGGATACTTTCAAGAGAGTAGCTAGACAGGGCTCTTAAAGATAGCGGAGTCAGTGGATACGGGAGAGGCAGGAATCCACGGTGAAGAATTAAACTACAAACCTGTGTGACTTTGGAGTGTGGGAGGAAACTGGAGCAACCCGGAGAAAACCCACGCGGGTCACGGGGAGAACGGCAAACTGCGTACAGACAAGCACCCGTAGGGTGGGATCGGACGTGGGCCCCTGGTGCTCGTGAGGCAGCAACCCTACCGCTGTGCCCATCGTGTCACCCTTTATATGGATGTCATCATGACACAAGGGCCTGAAGCTAACATGGTCATACGTTGGCAATGCTAGGACCTCTGCTATTCCTTTGAGCGAGCAAGAGGCTAGGGGTGATGAATCTTATACAGGGTGTTTAAAATGATGAAGGGAATTGATGAAGGATGAATGTATTTTTTTCATCCAGAGCTAGGATGAATCCCGAACCAGAGGGGCAGTTCGTTTTCCAAACGGTGATAGTGGGAACGATTTTAATAGAACCTGAGGAGCAAACCTTGAACTCAAGGGTAGTAGGTATCATCCCAAAGTCGTGCGGGTTTTAGTTAATTGCCTCTGTAAATTGCCCCAGTGTGGCGGGAGTGGGTGTGCAAGTGTATATAACACAGAACTAGTGTGAACAGATGATCGCGTTTAAGAAGGAACTGCCAGATGCCTGAAAATCGAAGGTCGACAAAAGTGCTGGAAATACTATCTCTCTATG